>CAUYTI010117841.1:0-17764 GCA_963575145.1 Galago senegalensis | reverse complement strand
AGCCAGGCGTTGTGGCGGGCACCTGTGGTCCCAGCTACTTGGGAGGCGGAGGCAAGAGACTCACTTGAGCCCAGGAGTTGGAGGTTGCTCTGAGCTATAATGCCACGGCACTCTACCCAGGGGGACAGCTTGAGGCTCTGTATCAAAAAAAAAAAAAAAGAAAGAAAAAAGAAAAGCTTCTAAAAGAAAAGGAAAAAATCTGATTAGCCTCACAATTCCTCAGAACAGTTAATGCCAGAAGACAATAGAGCACTGTTATTAAAATTCCAAGACAAAAATATCATGAAGCAAATATATATTCCAGCCAAGTTGCCATAAAAAATGGCAACTCAAACATGCCATTCTCTAACATGAAAGGCAGGGAATTCAGAACCCACAGAAGGCCACTGTGCAAAGACTACTTAATGAAATACCATTAAGGCTTGAGTGGACAAGCCATAATAAAACAACTGATGGTGAGCGGGTGAGTACCAAACCAATGTACTTACAGAGCTAAAATACAAACAATTTAGAGATTTAAGATGTTAAAACAGAATCTACACATACAAACCTGGACAATACAGATGTAACAACTGAACAACAATCTAGAATTAAGAATGAGGAGATGGGAAGAATGTGAGATTATTGCTTGTTTTCATATAAAAACAAACAGATCTGTCTAAAATTGAAACACGTAATTTTAAAGAAACTGTAATCTTCGCATGTTGGGAGGCAGAGAAAGAAGAATCACTTGAGTGAGGCCAAGAGTTCAAGACCAGCCTGGGTAACAGACCAAGATGCCCTCATTTCTACAAAAAAATTTAAAAAATTAAAAATTGGCCAGGTATGGTATAACACACCTGTAGTCCCAGCTACTCTGGAAGCTAAGGTGGAAGGATCACTTGAGCCCAGTTATTCAGCCTCCAGTGAACTATAATCACACCACGGCTCTCCAGCCTAGCCTACAGAATTAGACCCTGTCTCTTAAAAAAAACAAGAACAGGGCGGTGCCTGTTGCTCAGTGAGTAGGGCACCTGGCCCCGACCAAACGGCAACAAAAAAGTAGCCGGGCATTGTGGCAGGTGCCTGTAGTCCTAGTTACTCGGGAGGCTGAGGCAAGAGAATTGCCCAAGCCCAAGAGCTGGAGGTTGCTGTGAGCTGTGATGCTACAGCACTCTACCAAGGGCGATGGAATAAGACTCTGTCTCTAAAAAAGAAAAAAATAAAAACAAACCAAAAAAAGGAATGTTGAGGTTTTTGCAAATCAGCACAAATTTTTAATGATGGGTAATATGCAGTGTTGACAAGGACACTGGGAAACGGACCTTCTCCCACACTAATGGTAGGAGAGCAAATTGGTATGAAATTTTAGTGGTCAATTTGGCAAAATAGAGCAAAATTTTAAATTCCTAAAAGTAAAAATCCATCGTTCTCAAAACTATTCCACAATCTGAATCAATTCACCCTCTCACCAGCCTGCTATAACTAAACCCGAAGAGAAACTGGAAAAACAAAAGCAAAAAAAAAAAAAAAATCAGAAGCCAAAGCAAAAACTGAATGATAGAAAATTACGTGAAAATCTTTATCACTCATTCTCTTCCTATGGTGCAATCCTGTAAAAGAACAAAAGGAACTGCCAAAAGGCAGAGTATGGTTATTAAGCAATTATGTCGGTTACAGGTCATAATGCTCCAGTATAGAACAGTACAGAACTTATATATGCTTACTCCTAAGTTCAAGACTGTCTACAAGCACTGTTTTTAAAAAAATACCAGTTTCTCTCTCTTGACCATACCTGTTAGCCAAACTGTGCAACCGCGAAAGCCACCTCTGGTCCCCACCACCTGCCCTCTCTTATTCCGGCTGACATGGTGGGCTTGATAGGTAACATTAGTTGCTCTCTGCATCCCCTGGGAAAAAAGAAAGAAAGAATTCTTGTTCACTTGAATCTTTTAAAAGTTAAACATATATTCCGTACAAACACACCATCAGTACCCTATCCTAAAAGGAATAAAGGGCTCGGTGCCTGTGGCTCAAGCAGCTAAGGCGCCAGCCACATACACCTAAGGCGGTGGGTTCAAATCCCCAGCCCAGGCCCACCAAACAATGATGGCTGCAACCAAAAAATGGCTGGGCATTGTGGCGGGCGCCTGTAGTCCCAGCTACTTGGGAGGCTGAGGCAGGAGACTTGCTTGAGTCCAGGAGTTGGAGGTTGCTGTGAGCTGTGATGCCATGGCACTCTACCCAGGGGGACAGCTTGAGGCTCCGTCTCAAAAAAAAAAAAAAAAAGGAATAAAGAAGACAAACTAAATCTAGCCTTTATTTTTCTTTAGAATACTAGAATGGTATTTAGTACTTTACATATGTCAATTAATTTAATTCTCACAGAAACCTAATGACGCAGGTACTCTTACTGTAGTAGTTTTATGGATGAAGGCATTAAACCTAAGAAAAGTTAAATAACTTGCCCAAGGTCCCAGGAACAATGATGGAGACTCCAGAGCCTAGTCTTTCCAAGTATTCATTTATTCAATCACTCATTCCATCAGCATTTACTGAGGCCCTACTAATATGCCCCGTGAACAAAACAAGGTTCCCATCCTCAATGAACTTACATTTCACAGGAGGAGAACGTAAGCCAATAAAACTTAATTACGACATTAGAGAGGGATAAGTACACTGTGGAAAAATAAAACCAGGGTAAAAAGTAGAGACAAGACAAATGAAGAATGTCTTCCCAGACAGGATGATCAAGAAATGCCTCTGCAAAGGTGGCATCTGAGTCGTCTCCTAATGAAACATGGGAGGGATGTCTATGGATGTCATAAAATAACTACTTCTGCAATGAAAAACAGAGGAAAGGACAGGTCGTAACTTGATATTCTCCCAAAGTTTCTTCTTGAACAAAAAAGGCATAAAATTATATAGGCTGCAAAGAGTTTGAACAGACGCTCCTCCAAAGAACCGTGTTTCCCCGAAAATAAGACCTACCCAAAAAATAAGCCCTAGCAGGATTTCTATACATTTGTTAAATATAAGCCCTACCCTGATAATAAGACCTAGTGATAGGTCAGATATGCTGCATAGCCATGCCATGCATTTCCATGCAGAGAGGAAGACATCCCCTGAAAATAAGCCCTAGTGTGTCTTCTTGAGAAAAAGATAAATATAAGACAGTGTCTTATTTTCAGGGAAACACAAGATACACAAATAGTCAATAAACACATCAACTAATATTCAGTATCATTAGATATCAGAGAAACTCAAATCAAAATCACAACGAGGTATCACCTGACACCCAGTAGAACAGCTACAATAAAGGAGGCAGACAGTAAGTACTGGGGAGGAAAGGGAGCAATTGGAATCTTCGTATCTTGGCTGGTGAGAATATGAAATAGTACCGTCATTTTAGAAAACAGCAGTCCTTCAAAACATTATGCACAGGGTTACTATATGACCAAACAATCCCACTCCCTACATTATACTCAAAAAATAAAAACATATGACCACACCAAACTTGTGCAAATGAGGGAGGGGGAGGGGGGTGGAAGGAGGGTGATTGGTGGGACCACCTCTGCGGTGCATCTTATAAGGGTACATGTGAAATTTACTCAATGTAGAATATATATGTCTTAACACAATAACTAAAAAAATACCATGAAAGCTATGTTAATCAGTTTTAAAAAAAAAAAAAAAAACTTGTGCAAATGTCCATAGCAGAATTAAAACCTAAAAGGGGAAACAACCCAACTGTCCATCAACTGATGACTAGGGACACAAAATGTAAACAAAATTACATAGTACAGCCGTATGAATGAACATTATTTGGCAATAAAAAGGAATGAAGTACTAATATTTGTTACAACATATACGAAGCTCAAAGACATTGTGTTAAGCTAAAGAAGCCAGTCACAAAAGACCACGTGTTGAATAACTCCGTTTATACACTGTCTAGAATATATAAAGTAGATTAATAGTTATTACAGGCTGAGAGTTTGAGGGAAAACAGACAGCAAATGAAAATAGCTACAGAAATCTTTTAGAGCGTGATGCAAACATTCTAATACTGATTGTGGGGATGGCTGCACATACCTACACGTATCCAGAGAGTCCCTGACTTAACAACTTTTCGACTTTACAATGATGTGAAAGGGATATGCATTCAGCAGAAATTATATTTCAAATTTGAATTTTGATCTTTTCCCCAGCTAGTAATATGCAGTACAATACTCTCTCATGATCCTTGGTAAACCAATACTCTACCAGTGTACTGTGTTACCAGGTGATTCTGCCCAACTAATAAGCTAATGTAAGCAAGGTAACTATAGGCGCATTTAAGGTAGGCTAGGCTAAGGTAAGACGTTCAGTAGGTAAGGCATATCAAATGTCATTTTCAACTTACGATCTTTTCAACTCAACATGGGTTGATGAGGGCACAACTCCATCACTAAGTTAAGGACCATTTGTACTAAAAATCATTGCATTGTATACTGGGTCAATTGACCAGTATGCAAATTATATCTCAATAAAGCTGTTTTCTTAAAAAAAAAATTAGCTCACCCTTTATTTCCTATTTCTATGGAGAAAACAGATAATCTGGGTTATTTCAACAAGCTATATACTGCTACATTGAATAAAACAGGTGCCACCATTCCTTTGATAAGGTAATTTGTACTCAATATTGCTTATAGCTCTTTCAAAACAGACTTATTCATCATTAATTTATTCAAAAATATTTACTCAATGCCTGCTACACTCTCCTAGATACTGTAATATCTGCCAAGACCCAGTTTGGTTTTTTTTTAAGGAATTAATTTTGATCTAGATCTTCAACCTCCATGTGTACTCTTTTTTGAAACTGGTCTGCCGGAAAAGGTACCTTAAGGTTAAGGATCCATTTTCTGATCTTTCCCTTCACAATTCTATATAGAAGAAAGGCATCCCCCCCTCCTTGGAATCTTGCTATCACTCATTGTCCTAGGCTGGAAAGTCCTCCGGGGCCAAAAGAACAATTCTTTTAATAGCCATACCTCAAAAAGTCACACCTCTCCTCCACTAATCATCTCATTAACAGATGTATTTCCAACAAAATTATACTTTAGATGCTCAGTAATCATTTTTTAAAAATTGTAATATAGGCCAGATGCAATGACTCATGCCTATAATCCTAGCGCTCTGAGAGGCCAAGGCTGGTGGACTGCTGAAGCTCAGGAGTTAGAGATCAGCTGAGTAAGAGTGAAACCTCTTCTCCACTAGAAATACAAATAACTAGCCAGGCATGGTTCGGTGCCCGTGGCAGAATGGTTTTGGTGTCAGCCACATATACTGAGGACGGCTTCAAACCCAGCCTGGGCCAGCTAAACAATGACAATTGCAACAAAAAAAGTGGAGGGTGCCTGTGGTCCCAGCTACTAGGGAGGCTGAGGCAATCGCTTAAGCCCAAGAGTTTGAGGTTGCTGTGAGCAGTGACGCCACAGCACTTTACTGAGAGCAACATAGTGGGACTCTGTCTCCAAAACAAAACTAGCCAGGCATTGCAGTGGACCCTTATAGTCCCAGCTACTCGGGCAGCTGAGGCAAGAGGATCATTCCAGAGTTTGAGGTCACTATGAGCTACGATGGCATCATGGTACTCTACACTGGGCAACAGACTGAGATTCTGTTTTTTTAAAAAAAAAAATTGTAATATAGGTCTCTTGAGCCATTTCTTTTCAATAAATTCATGAAACAAACATAACTTAACCAGCTCTGCATAACTTAACCAGCTCTCAGACATCTCCATCCCCATCTCCTGGGAAGCAGTTGTGCCTCTTTAGCTGGGCCAAGCTGGCTAAGGAGGAAAAGCTGCCCAGGCCCTGGCGGTGAGGAGGGAGCCCCACATGTCCTGCTGCCTACACTGGCAGATCCTGTTTGACGTGGTCATTCTGTTTTGGGATTTCTCCAAGTTACTTTGCTCATAGGCAAGAAGAAGCAAATCTAATGAACGTTCATTCATTTTGGTCCTGTAAAATACCTTCTGCTTTCCTTATTAAATTGAGCCAAAATGTATAAACATTATCATTTGACAAGCTATAACTAGTGACGATATGGTTGACAGAAAATACAGGGCAAACAGAAACTATCTGTTTTAATCACTAAAAAAGAATGTCCCCTCTGAGTTTCTTGCCTCCTACACTGAAAAAGATTCTGGCAACGAATGCAGTAGTCTGGGCGGGGTTTTTGTTTATGTATGTTTGATATTTTTCATATTAAAAAATAAACATTAAAAAAAGATTTGCCACATTCTCCTATCTCCTAGTTTTTCACAGTAAGTCAAAGAATAATGTTTCAGACAACTGAACTGCAAACTAGTGAATTTTATGCCTGAAATGTAAGACTCTAAAGGCCTTACACATTCAACCTTATTTTTCTTCTGCACCCACTCCAGACAAATCCTTTCTATAATTATGGTGAGGAAATACAACATTAGTGACTCACTCAGGGTCAAGAGTGAGTTAATTCCTTCTACCTCTAAATTTCTGTTCTCAGTCTTCAATGGGCTACCTGCTATCCACAGGACAGAGCAATCGGGCTTCTTATCGTCACAGCCCAGGTGCACTGTAGAAACATGCATCTGGCCTGGCAATGTCTATCACCTAACCAGTCCTGTAACATATACTGACCACATCATTCATTGTTTTAATGAACCGTTTAATATTTTTAAGGTGTCTTTTTTTACCTAAGTATTTTACTTCCTTAGGAAATTAGGGAAAGGACTATATTATATTTTCCTAGTTACTGCTGATAAAAGTTAGCTACAAGGCATTTATGTTAAAGTATCATTTGTTATCAAATGAAATGATGACCAAAGTTTGGAAATCTTAAGTCTAGCAGAACTGGGACAGTTCACTTAATACGTTCTACATTTGGAACTAACATCACAGGGCTTCTGATATTTGTGGTATGTATATTCTACACATACTACAAACTTCCTGGTAACCCAAACAAATAGCCCTTATGTGACCCACCCTAACTTCCACATGGGCATTTCGTTATTTTAACTTCTCGATAATGCCATTTAGAGGATTTCAGGATTTTTGAACTTATTATGATTTTAAAAAGAAGTCTGCATATTTTTTTTTTGCAGTTTTTTTTTTTTTTTTTTGGTCTGGGGCTGAGTTTGAACCTGCCACCTCCAGCATATGGGGCCAGCGCCTCCCTAGAAGTTTGCATTTTTAAGTGACATTTATAAAGACAAAAAGCTTATGCCAAAAACCAATCATAATTCTGGAATTCAACGTCTTTCACCCATCCTATGACCCACCTTAAGCTGTTCAACAATATACTACTCCAAAGAGAAATCCCTAATATGGTAAGGTACGTCTCTTTGAAGTTCCAAAACTTAACATGGGTAAAACTAAAGAGACAGACTTATATAATGTGAATAAACTAAAAAAATCGTAGAGTACAAAGAGGAGAAACCTTTATTTCACAAAGTTCTGATTAACTGAAAACTTTTCCTAGTTAACTCATAATTTAATATTTTAAATATTAATAAGTCAAAGATAAACAGCAAAAGTGGACAATCACACATCCCTAGAAGCTGAGAAAACAACCTGAAAAAGCTGCTTTTAAAACCTTGCTACTACGAAACGGTCAGATATTGGTCATTTTTTTTTAAATGACCAATTTTTAAAAATAATTAGGTATTAATAATGGCTGTACAACTCTGTGGATATAGGTACCATAAGCCGCTGGACCGTCTGCTTAAACATACGAAAGACAAGGGCATAAGGAAGCATGCACACATCTGAGCATCTAGCAAGAAGCAGATGAGAGCCTGCACGATGCCTGCACTCACCCACAGGCAGAAAGTCAGAACGCGACAATGATTTCTCTAAGTCATGTCTGATGCTTCCATTATCATTATTCAGTTAAAATTTACTTGGTTACCAACTGTGCCTCAGGAAAGGGTATGTCACCAACGATTACCAAGGACATTCTCTCCTTGACCAAACACTAGTCAGGCTCCTTTGAGCCCTTTTTTCAACAAGGTTCCATCCTTGAGCATGTCTTCAGGAGTCCAAAGCCCCCCACCCTCAATGTCTGACCAAATTCCTCATCCTGCCCCATTCCCCAGGGGATGTCTGATCACCCCCGCCAGCCTTCACAATAATCCTGTTAGATCGGTCTAGCCAGAATGCTCCCTAACTCCTGATATATCCTCTTAGTAGTCTTCCATTTACTCACACCACCACCCCCACAATAAATTCCGACTTCCTTATTCCTGGAGCTGAACCCAATCTCTCTTCCCTATTACAAGACCCCACTGCCTTGGTCCCTGTGCTTATTGGTTCACTGTCCCTGAATCCTGGCTGCCTTATGACTTAAGTATCATGAATAACTTTTTCTTTACCACCATATAGGTGAATACCAAAAAGGAAAGGCATTCTCTTCATGTGAGCTAATCATTTAGTTAACTGATTACTTGTTATTAAAACAACTCAGGATTGAGGTTTTCCTGATTTGTTATTGGCATGCTCTATCTGGGTAAATGATCCATCTCATTTACTCAGGACAAGAGATGGCAACTTCCAAGCAGGAGAAAAAAAAAATGCTGTTATCAACTGGATTTCATTTTCAATTACTATTTTTGCATTTCAGATTTTAGTATTTTCTTTTCCTTTTTCTTATACAAAGCAAAGAATACAATAAATAGAGTTTCTCAACTTAAGCATTAAAGACTTTTTAGATCCAATAGTTCTTGTTTGTTGGGGCTGTCTTACCCACTGTAGATGTTTAGCAGCGCCCTGGCCTCTTCCCAGGAGATGCCGGAAGCATCATCCTTCTACACACCCAAACAGAACAATCAAAATGTCTCCACAATTGCCAGATGTCATTCATTAAAGGTGGTGAAATAACATGTGATTGAGAACCAGTGGAGTAGAGAACTACTCCTCAGTGTAACACTACCAGGCTGGAAGCTTGTTGATACTTCAAATTTAAAGAACCAACGACACCAGAGGGAAGCTAATACTGCTAGGGACCAGAAACCAGGGGTGTCTAACTGCCAAAAATCAAGATTCCAAAGTAGGCACTATCTCTGGAAAATGTTTTGGCCCTGTGAAGAGAGTAAAAATACCTAAACACGTAAATACACAGATAAGTAGAAAACAACGTTGGCAGTATCCCAAAGCTGCATCTAGACCTGCAATGTCCGACAGAGCTTACTGAGATGATGAAGACGGCCTATACCGCGCTGTCCAGTTCCTGTAGCCACTAACCATACATGTGGCACTTGACATGTGGTTAGTGTGACTGAGGAACTGAATTTTTTATTTAATTTTAATTAGATTTATTTATTTTCAAAGGCATAATTTTTTATTTTTTGAGGGAGAATTCCATAGGGGAGGGCAGGGTTTGAGGATTGGTCCCTGTACTTATTGGTTCAGTCTCCCTGAATCCTGTCTGCCTTAGTACTTAAGTATCATGAATAACTTAGAGAGAGAAATTAATATGAATTTTTTTTATTTCATATTAATATGAGGGTACAAATGACTAGGTTACAATGTTTGTGTTTGTTAGGCAGAGTCCTTGTCGTGGTTGTGTCTCACACCCAGGAGGTCTGTCATATACCCTTGCATGGGGCCCATTACGTGAAAGCACAACAATCCCGGGGTTCTCCCTTCTCCCCTCAACTTAAATTAAATTGAGTAGTTCTCATGTGTGGAGCATGTGTTGGTTTGTCTACTGGCCTCATATGAGTATTTAGTTACATTTGAATGGCCACATGCAGCTGTGGCTACTGGACGACACAACTCAGATCTGGACCTTGCCATCATTCTCCCTGTTGCTGTTAAAGGGCAACAAAGAAAGTACATTCTCGGCAGAGGTTTAGGGGTCCCTTTTCTTCTGGCGATTTTTTTAGTATCACCTTCCTGGCTTCCAGGGTAGGAAGATCAACGCCTGCTCCTGATCACGCCCAGGCCAATGCTTTAAAGAACGAATATATTGCCTCTTGCTTGGCTTTGCTATGCTAGTCTCCATTTCTGCATCCTTATCTCATTTTTGTACCACCTCAGTCTTTCCCAAAGTCTAGAAGGAGTTGCTGGTCTTCTGTAAGAAAAAATAAAAAAGCATCGAACAGTGAAAGGGGACCAATTGTTCAGGAAAGACAGAATTGGTAAAAGGGAGAATTATCTCATCCATCCGCTTTTTTTTTTTTTAGAGACAGAGACTCATTTTATCACCCTCGGTAGAGTGCCATGGTGTCACAGCTTGCAGCAACCTCTAGCTCTTGGGCTTAGGTGATTCTCTCGTGTCAGCCCCGTGAGAAGCAGGGACTACAGGCACCCTCCACAATGCCTGGCTATTTTTTTGTTGTTGTTGCAGTTTGGCCAGAGCCAGGTTCAAACCCGGCACCCTAGGTATATGGGGCAGGGGCCCTACTTACTGAGCCACAGGCGCCACCCGCATCATCCATCTGCTTTTTAATTAATTCTCTCCCAGGTAGAATATAACATCCATGAGAACAGGGCCCTTTTCTGTCTTTTTACCACTGCATTCCTAGCACCTAAAACAAAGGTGCATACAAAGTAGGTATTAAATATTTCATGAACTAATAAATAGCAAGAATAGTGCTCATGTGCCAGTAACCACAGTGCTTTAAATATATTAACTTATTTAAACCTCATTATAACCCTATGAAGTATGTGCCATTAACTCCATTACGAGGTATGTTTTATTATCCCCATTATTACAGATAAGAATACTAAAACACAGCAGGGCTAAATAACGTGCCCAAGATCACCCAGATGGTGACAAAACTGTAATATGAATCCTACCACATGTGAAGCTTACTCCCTTACTTAAGCTGTGCTAAGATACTAATATGTTATCTAAGGATTTTTAATATCAGAAGCACCGAAGCTACTCTGCACCCTGCCCCTTATCCCCATTTTATTGTATCAGAAACTCAGCATACATACAACACATCTACAATGAATGATGACATGCTCCTAGCAGAGAGAGCGTGACATCATACAGAGGTGCACAAGCAATTCGGCCCATGACATCATACAGAGGTGCACGAGCAATTCAGCCCACGTGAGGCTGAATATATGTGCACACAAAGGCCACACATTTCACACAGCTAAAGGAAAAACAGCACAGGCTCTGAAAATTTTAGCCCCAATAAAAAAGGAACAGGCACCCCAGGCAGAAGGAAAGACTTGCATAAAACCGGAAGGATATAAGGTACAGAAACAAAGTTGGGCTGGAGCTAAGGAAATCTGGGGAGTGATGGGGAGGGAAAGCAAACCAGCATGAGACTGTCTATACTTGTGAATGTCATGCTAGTTTTCAGGCTCAGCAGCCGAACCCAACTCCACTGTCAGCAGGGCCAAGAAAGGGGTTCAGCCCAAAATGATTACACCAATGGGTGAATGACACCTGGGTCAGAACTGAGTGCCCCAAATTTCCCTCAGCCCGACGAATACACCCCCATGAGCAGATGAAAACTGGAGTCACTGGAGAAAGATCAAATCAGATAGAGAATGACGTTTATTCCATCTGCTATTCTGTCAGACTGAGATAAGAGGACGCTCCAAGGGCAAGGACTCTGGGTTTGTCTTTACTATTCCAGCAGTTACAGAGGGACATCTTCCTGTAACTAACTAAATGTTTGCCAGAGCCAGAACACGACCTTTTTTTACCTCTTTGCCTATGGTCTCCCTTCCTTTACCTGATCCTTAAGTGAAAATATTACCTGAAGCTTAGAAATCAGCCTCACATTTACTCTGTATTCTCTAACTCACATTTAACCACCAAATCTTTACTTCCCACCTCAACCTAACTCAATCTCTATTAACTGTGTTATCTACGTGTTGCCACCAAGTATTGGAAATGTGGCTGGTCTGAATCCAAATGTGTGTTAACTATTAAAAAAAAAATGCTCCAGATTTGAAAGACCTAGTATAGAAAAAAAAGTAAAGTAACATATCTTATTAGTATTTTTGGTCTATTATGACACTATTAAACTTCTATTTATAGTGAAAAGCATTTATACTGAAATGATAACAGTTTGGATATATTAAGTTAAATACATTATTGAAATGTGTTCACCTATTTGTACATTTTTTTTTTTTTTGAGACAGAGCCTCAAGCTATCCCCCTGGGTAGAGTGCCATGGCATCACAGCTCACAGCAACCTCCAACTCCTGGGCTCAAGCGAGTCTCCTGCCTCCGCCTCCCAAGTAGCTGGGACCACAGGCGCCCACCACAACACCCAGCTATTTTTTGGTTGCAGCCGTAATTGTTGTTTGGCGGGCCGGGCTGGATTCAAACCTGCCACCTTAGGTGTACGTGGCTGGCGCCTTAGCCACTTGAGCCTATTTGTACACTTTTAATGTGCCTCTGGAAAATTCTGAATTACCTAAGTGTTTTGTATTTCTTTTTCTACAGACTACTAAGTCAGTCCCTCAAATGCAGCAAGGAAAACAGGATCCACCACTAACAAGCTCTACAACATCTCTGCACCCCAGTTTCTTCATCTACAAATCAGAGACACTAATTGTGATGAAGAGCATGCTAACGATAACAAGGAGAGATAACTCCTTTAACCTTTGTGACAGCCCTACAAGGTGATCATTCCCATTTTACAAATAAGCAGAGAGACGCATAGAGAAATTAAGTGACCAGCAAAAGGCGATGTGTTTAATAAATGGTGGTGCCCAGGCAGTCAGCTCCAGGATGCTTGCTTTTATCTCATTTGTTTATCTTTCACACCCACCTTGGAAATGTTACAAAAATTCAATGAGTTAATTTAGGTAAAACAGTTGACAGTGCCTGACACACAGTCAACTCTCCGTCAGTGTTTATTATCACCTTTATCCCTGCCCCTAACCTATTTCCCAATTTCCCTGTAGGTAATAACCCTTCTCCCCACTTCCCAGGATCAAAGCTTCAGGATCACCTTCTAAGTCTTCTCCCTTTTCCATTCCCTAAACCTAATCAGATCCTCTACTCTTTTCCTTAAGTGTTTCTAATGCAACTACTCCTCTCTTTCCACTGCCACCTTAGCCCAGCCCTTCATCCCCCTCACAATGGATGAATTAATAGCAAGAATATAAATAGTGCTCATGTGCCAGGAAAGCTACTAATCTATCAATTCATTTAAACCTCACTGTAACCCTGTCTGGTCTCCAGGACTTCTGCATCTAGGTTCTGACAGTGTCTGCATTTCTTCAGCAGACCAGTCTTCCTAGATTATCCTGCGATGGGACCTCGAAAGGAGTGTGGGTTCTTCACACTTGCATGTATCAGTTGATTTCAGCGTGTGAGAGGGAGAGAATGAGGAGGAGAAAAAAGACTTTCAAGGCTCAGAAAATTAAAAATTCTAGCCTCATCCAAACTCTCCCACAAAATCAAGTCTGAAGTCTGCTGCCAAGCATTGGCAACAGCATAACCTAGACTCACCCTACCCATTCAATCTTATCTCCACTCCCCAGCAAAAACACCTCAGAGCAGTCAAACAAGTCTTTTCACTGAAGTAAAAATAATAATTCTTATTTGCAGCACTTATTCACACGGTTCTGTTCTGCCTCAGAAATCTGAGATCCTGCATAAAACTTCCCCAAAACACCCACATCAAACTAATCCCTCTTCTAAACTGCAATAAAACTTCAGTCTCAGGCCACTCACTGTGGTCCCCAAAGACATATTCATCACCTGGCAAGTGCCACTACAACCCCAGCACACAGCAGGAATAATGAGAAGGAAAACACTAAGTCCCACATTTTTCATCTCTATTCTAGCACAGGTAGAATACATACATATGGAATATTTGGCAAACAGTACGTCAATGGACAAAATAGCTGAAATTATCTGTAAATATGTTAATTTAGCCAATCACATTTAACTACCCTTAAGGTAGCAAGAGCAACACTAAGGTCAGTTTCAAGGCAGTGGTTTCATAGCACCTTCAAATAATCTTCTTTTCTCATCAAAACAACCCTGTGAAATACACTATTATGCCCTTAAGTCAGCTATGGTTCAAATAAGTAAAGTGAAAAGATGACACAGCTAATAAACGGCAAAGCCGAGAATACAGAATAGGCCAAGAGTCAGTTCTAGGCCATCTTTTATCTCCTTTCTCTCCTCACTTTCTATAGAGGAATCAAATGACTAAAAGGAGACAGGACTCAGTAGACAATCCTTGATGATAGCAACAAGTTCAGTAAATTAATGACTTCAAAAGAACATCTGCCTGAAATAGCTTCTTTTCTTTTCTTTTTTTTTTTTTTTTTTTGACTCATCCAGGGCAAGTAACGATTTGGAAGAATGCATTTAAACCTCATGAGTCTACTGGACTGTGAAATAATAATTTCCATCTAAATATTTCCAGAGATCCAAGTCCAAGTTGGACTTTTATAAAGTAAGAATAAGGCTGTTTCATATCACAGGATAACTAAGGCAGGAAGCAACCTTCTGTGGACACAGCACTTGACACAGTCAACGGGCAGTTGTTGCTAAACGTTATAAACCACTAGTCTTCCCACACCTTACTGTCACTAGGAATGGAATCTTTAAAATTCTTATTTGTGAAGACATTCCAATTTAACATAAAGACACAAAGAACCTCAGTTCAGAGCAGTCTCAACTCGTGAATGGCCACATTGTTGGGGACTCTGTTTTCACACTGAAACTCAGAAATGGAAAGACACGGAGATGGAACCAAACCTGGGCCAACCCCACTGGCAGAGCCAAGGAAAACCAGGAACGTGTCGACGCCTCTGCAGACCTTCAGGCCACTCTGGGGGGTGCAGGCAGCTCCCCCGCCGCGGGCGCTGGTTTCTGCAGCCACCACCTCTCTTGGGAAGGATTTTCCTCTGGATTTGAACTGAGCCGAGACACTAGGAAAGGGGCGTTCTTCCCGCGGACGGCGGGTTGGAATGCATGTAGCGCCCAGCCCCAGCCCCTCACCCTGCGCCACGCCACCCACGGCCCCAGCTGCAAGGCGCCGCAGCCCCGCAACCCACCTCCGCGATCCGGGAAGGATGCGAAGGAGGCAGGAGGGGGACAGCGGTTCCGCAACGAGCTGCAGCCGGAGGCTCCCACATCAGTCTCGGCTCCTCGCCCTCTCGCCCTGTGCCCCAACTCACCCAGTTCTGCGCGTTATTGCTCAGCTTGACTTTCTTGCACAGGCTCCCGGCTATCTCCATGGCCGCGGAGCGCGCGGGTGCCGGGATTCTCGGCTGCGGGAGGGTAGCAGGAGACTGGAAGGCCGGAGGGGGCGGGGCGGCAAGGCGGAGCCTCTCGCCACGGGGCGGACGCGCGCTGCTGTGCATGCGCACGCGCTCGTGCTCGTGGCCCCCGAAATGAGTCCGGAACGCAGAATGCACGGCAGGGCTAAGCTGAGGGGAGAACAAGAGGCAGAAGCTGGGGCGGAGCTTCAGCTCTGGCACTGACGCGAGCGCGCCCGATTCTTCGCCTTGATCCCGGGGAAGAGGCGGGGCCTGGGGAGCGGTCGCCCAGGCTCCCGAGCAAGCGCAAAGGCTAGGAGGCTGTTTGCGGGCGGTCGCTGACGTGGGCTCCTGCAGCTTTGACTCTTCCTCCGCCAGCTTGGCCCCCGGCTTCCTGTTTGTTCTGTCTGTACCGGTGTCGGCGGGCCAAAGTTTTTAAAATGTTTCCCATCCCACGTAAAGGAGCAAGTTGATTTACTGAACAGCTCCTACTACTCAACTCACAATTTTCAAAAAAGGCAGTGCCTCATTTCTTGATAGCAATAATTTCTTAGCCGGGATTAGTGATAGTGTGCAAGGTGCCTCCTTCCCAGCTTGTTGACCTCAGAAATCAGGAGATTTCTGTGCAATACTTATTAACCAACTAGGCCAAAGAAAAGGTGCTTCTGTATTACTAGCTACTCAGAAAATCCTTCGAGGATACAAAGTACATATTAAATATTTCATGAACTAATAAATAATAAGAATGGTGCTCATGTGCCAGTGATGTACACCGTTTGGTCCTGATAAACATGTCTCCTTATCCATTTTTATGGTGCCTGCTATGACCATCAGCCTTAACATTCAGATGAGAGTGATTTGTGCTATGACGAAAGCTTTGAATACTACTTCTCAGGCTATCAGCACAAAACTAAGGTTAGAAAAACAGTGTTAGAAAATCAGACTACATTAGACTACTTACTACTAAAACATAGCCAAGAGTGCCAAGATCTCAAAGATATGTGTAGCTTTAATTTATCAGATAATTAATTTTAAAAATACAAACTGTTAATAATACAATCCAAGACATAACTCAGAGAGAAGGATTCTTTGACATGAAACTACAAAAAATGGTGGTCCTGAACACCTAACATTAACTGACTACACAGGACAATAGTTGGGGTGGGGCTCCTATTAGGTCTTCTTAAAGTGCTGCTATGCACAAAGCCTGCCAGCTTTCCTGTCCTTCTGTTTTTTATATTAAATTCCAAATACGAGACTTTATAATCCCAAAATTAATACTTTAAATCATAGCCATTATTTCCATGTTAAAAAAAAAAAACCAACCCTGGGGATCCAGGTTTTTTATTATCCTAACTAACCATTACATACATGGGCACTGTTGGACAGACCCTGGAGGGAGGATGAACCCCTGAGGTGCCACCTGGAGTTGTTCATTCACATACAAGGCCTTCTGTTACAGGTAAAGTTTAGGGAATGACTGCTCCAAGGACCATAGTGCCTGGGTACCTACCAGGAGGATGAGAGCAGGGAGGCTGGGGACAGGGCCTTGTGGCAGCAACTCACAAGCCACCTATGTTCTGGAAAGATCACAGGGTGTTCTGCCAAGACTTAGATCAGCTGCAGGGCACCCAGCCTACCCAGCCTAAGTGGCCTCTGTGGAGCAACAACAGCCCTGCTCCTCTGATCAGGCTCCAACACTGATATCTGAGGCCCCTTCCTCCTCCACCCTAGCTCCAGACCCGGAGTCCTAACTAAACATAAATTTAGTGTAGAGTAAGAATACTTTGAAGAGATAACCATTTTAAAATAGGGGGATATTATATAACCTTGTAACCAATGAGGAGAAATCTGTTTAATATATACTATGATGATTAATAACATTGCTGATACTTGCTTTTCTTATACAGAAAAGCTCTTTAAGGAGATATCCTAGCTGCTCTCCGAAATTATTGGCTTTCCTATAAATAAAAGTGAAATTGTTGATCTCTCATCCACTTCTCCATTGATTAGTTTGGGTGACAGATGAACTCGTTGGCCTGACAACCATAGTGAATGGAAATAACTTGCTAGATTTTTAGGTGTTCTACCAATTATGTGACCTAGGTAAACAACATAACTTCTATGGACCTCTGAGTTCTCATTTACAAGAAAAGAGGGCAAAAATGGATAAATGTATCTTTTTTTTCTTTCTTTTTTTTTTTTGTTTTGAGACAGAGCCTCAAGCTGTCCCCCTGGGTAGAGTGCCATGGCATCACAGCTCACAGCAACCTCCAACTCCTGGGCTCAAATGAGTCTCCTGCCTCACCCTCCCAAGTAGCTGGGACCACAGGCACCCGCCACAGCACCCAGCTATTTTTTGGTTGCAGCCATCATCGTTGTTTTTGGCAGGCCCAGGCTGGATTCGAACCCACCACCTTAGGTGTATGTGGCTGGTGCCTTAGACACTTGAGCCACAGGCGCCGATCCAAGGATAAATGTATCTTAAGGGATTTTTCCTGCTTTAAAATTATTCTAGGTTCTTAATTTAGGTGTCATTAACATCTAAAAATAGCAATTTAATA
>CAUYTI010117840.1:0-16338 GCA_963575145.1 Galago senegalensis | reverse complement strand
GGGCTGGGGATTCAAACCTGCCACCTTAGGTGTACGTGGCTGGCACCTTAGCTGGTTGAGCTATAGGGGCAGAGCCACAGCCTGTTGTTCCTTGAAATAACCCCATGAGATCATTGCTATTATTTTCACTTTGTAACTGAGAATAATGAGGCTTAGACAGCAACTTGTGCAGGTTAAACAGCAACTAAATGACTCAGCATACCTCAAAAGTTCATGCAAGTTCATGTAAGTTCATTCCATCTAAGTACACTATTCAAATATAGTCAATTCCTTCCCACTGTCTCGGGAAAAAGTTCCAATTTCCTTAGCCTCATATTCAAAAAAAGGCTCCTTGCCGTCTAGCTTTAATTCACTGTCAGTCTAGGCTCCTACTTTATCCTCTTCACCTGCATTCAAACTCAACTCCATGCTGTTTCCTTCACACAAGCGCTTAGTATTTTCTCACTCCTACTCTATCACTAGGTCCCTCTCAGGATCTGTACAAAATATGTTTTAATTCAACATGATAAATATTTATTAATTGCCTACTCTTTCCAAAGCACCTTTCTCTGAAATTCCCCATTTCATAATTCAACGTTTAATTTCAACATTTAGCTGTTGCTTGCCTTACAGTCTAGTCCTATTCTCATTTTATTACCTTCACTAAATTTCAAGGTCCTTCAGGGCAAAGATGGTGTAGTAAAGGTTTTTTTTTTCTTCATCTTCCCATCAGACTCTGAGAGAGTCTTTTACAAATCACTCAGATGATTTGCAAATATCTGTCAAATGTATTTACATAACTCTTAACAGATGCATCAGGTGGTTTCGTGAAAGACATGGAAGTAAGTCCAAGGCAGAGCCTTTGCCTGAATTCTCTATCTTCACCCTGGTTAGAGATGTGAACTTCACAGCCAAACTCTAATGGCCCGTGCTTGGGGGCTTCACCATTTGGGGCAAGAAACTCAACCTCCCTGGTCTCCTGTTTTCTCACTTACAAAATAAAAATAATGAAATGACTTGCTTCATAGTACTATTGGGAAGATTATGTAAAGTCCTTACAACAAATAATACCTGGAACAGGCAAAGTTCTCAATAAATTTTGGCTCTTCCTAATATGACATCAATTCTCAAACCAGTGGTATGCTGGACCTAGTTAAATTCCACATAATTCCCTTAGGTCATCAGGAATAAAAACCTCAAGTCACTAATCCTCCTCTAGGTCTCCTTCTGGCCTCTAGAAAACAGTCTATACCTATACAAGAAATCTAACAAGCAGAATAATGTCAACAAGATGGTGAAAGGAAGATGAAATTGACAATTGAGAAGTTAAATTTAGTGTGTATTACAGAAAACTTGTCTAAATTTAAAACTACATAACAAACAGAAAAATGTGTTAACATCATGTCTATTGTAGAGAACAAAAATACATTTTCTCTCTATCCAACCAGTGTGTGAATTCTGAACTTTTAGGTTTGATATGACCAGTTTCCTAGCGACACTGTCCCTATGTGCCCTCAAACTCTGATGGTCTTAGCTTCAGGGATAGCAATTGCTGGCTGTCCTCCCCTTACTCCCTAGTAACAGAATATGGTCACTGCCCTTGGAGCCCAGCTCCCATACGGTGAGGAAGCCCAGGCCACATGGAAAGGCCACAAGCACGTGCTGTGGTTCAGAGTTCCGCTAAGGTCTCAGCCCATCTCTGGCATGGACCGTGGGACACGTGAGCAAATAAGCTTCAGATGATTCCAGCCCTCAATCTCTAAGCTGACCAGATGACAGTGAGTGGCACAGAGACAAGCTAGGCTTGCAGACCTCTGACCAAATTGCAGGTTTGTGACTAAAATGAATTCTTTCATTGTTTGCAGCCAGTACATTTTGGGACAATTGGGGAAGGAAGCACAGTAACTAGAGCAGATGGTTTATTATGTAGCTAATAGTCCATTGATAGAGGCAGTATCAACCTCCTGCTTCTGCCTGAGCATATCTCACGCTAAACTGCAACACTGACCAAAGAAGATGCTCAAAGGTGTACAGTATTGTTTGAAACTAGATCAGGTTGAGAATAAAGCCATGTTAGCTAATTAGTGACTCAAGGCAAAGCTTATTTCTTGCTGTACCCAGAGAATTTGCAGTTGCTCTTTTGAGCAAGAAAACATCACCACCACCCTCAAAAAAATCAAACGTAATAAGAAAAATTAGAAACTCTTCATCAAAGAGTGATACCAACTTCTGCAAGCATTTGGATCATTTATTTTCTCTGTTAACAAAACAATCCAGGATGAGATATAAAACAAAAGTTGACATAAACCAACAACAAAAGCTGTGTGAGAAATATAAAGCTAATCATGTTTCAAAAAAAATGGCTCTGAAAGCTCCTGCTGTTATTGGGCCATAAGTTTTTTAGACTCCACAGACCAAATAGTCTCACTGACAAAATCACCGTTGTAATAAAATATATTGATTTAGCTGTTCCATGAATGTTATAAAAACCCATGCAGGCAAAAAAAAAAAAAAAAAAAAAAAGTGTGTTTCACATACAAGAGCCAAATAAAATTTTTGTATGTTTGTATGTTAAAATACAAACTCACTAATTGGTTAAGTAATCACACTAATTAAGCTAAGGCAGTGATTTTTAACCAATGTACCGTGAGAAGATCTTAGGTGTGCTCTGAAAAATTTTAAAGATCATTAATTAAATTATTTTCAAAAGAAGTTTGAAACGCAGTAAGTATATTCTATTTTTTACTCTTCTTTGGAACAATATAATTTAAGTGTGCCACGGAAGTTTAACTATAGGTTCAAGTGTGTCGTTGAGATAATAAAGGTTGAAAAACTCTGCTCTAAAAGAACAAGGGTTTTCTTATGTGTTTGTATCAAATCAGAAGGTATTACCATCGGCTGTTCTGAGGCAGCTTCCCCAAGCAAGTTAATGTAACTAGCCTTATTAACAAGACCTTTGGCCTTGGAAACTAACCACAGCAGTTAACAAGGAGGACTTGAATAAGTCGCTAAACTCAGAGCATTAAATCAATTCGTTTGCTGAGTAAAAACTACCAAAGGCCGAGGTCTTCCTCAGCATGTCTGCAGTACGGCTTTGTTTGCCTTTTTTCTTTTTTTAATCATTTAAGGCAGTGTAGGAAATGAATCTAGAAGATGGCTAACTAGATGTTGCCAACCACCTGGAAATAGCTGAGAGTTTAGGCCACATTCTCAGAAGCTGATTGGAAGAAATGATGAACCAGCATCTGCAGCTGACCCTGCACAGAGGGACTTAAAGCACTGTCCTCCCCAAACACCCATTCTCACTTGCACAAACCAATCGGAGCAGCGTCTCTCCCCGCTCCATACAATCCAGCCCCACCCTCTCTGCCTCTGGACTGGTTCCCATCTCATCACTCCTGGCTCACCCCTCTCCTTTTAGAGCTAAGGGGAACACACCCAGATGTGGTCAACCACAATTTGCTCACAATATTGTTTGATACATTAAATAACAAATCATTCTTTTATCTAAAGCCATACTTTTAAACACTATAATTGATAGCAGCCTCCTTTTCTTCATCTTTCGGAATCGTCAGCTATCGTTTTCCTTCTAATCTGAAAAAATCACTTTCTAGAGAATGAACCACACATAAATATTTACAACAGTGAAGCCCACAGGGAAATACAGCGCATTTTATGGCTGTGTCTATGATATTCATGACAACTCCACCAAGTAATCAGTCGAAGCAGCACGTTTTCATTAAATTTGACCACACAGAGAGACAGAGAGCTATAAAACCCTCAGGTGTGTATTTTCTATGCTATCAAAGCATTTGATGCAGAATCACTTAAAGTCAGGCTTTGTTTAATCTCCCACTTGCTCATCGCTGAGCTTGGGACTGCCCTCAAAACAGATATACCACGCGTTGAAAATAACCTAATAATCAGATAAGATTCACAAGTGCTTTCTAGAAAATAGCTTGCTGTGAATGTCGACGTGCTCAGCATACCTTGTGTCTCTGCTTTATCCTTTAGTCACAGCTGTGAAATGAGCACTGCAGTAGACGTAACGCCTGTGACGCACACGCGGCCGGCGGCTGAATGGTACGTATCACCTGTGACGCACACACGGCCGCGCTGAATGGTACGTAACACCTGTGACGCACACACGGATGCAGCTGAATGGTACCTAACGCCTGTGACGCACACGCAACCGGCGGCTGAACGGTACGTAACACCTGTGATGCACACACAGCCTGCGGCTGAATGGCACCTAATGCCTGTGACGCACACGCGGCCTGTGGCTGAATGGTACGTAACACCTGTGACGTACACACGGCTGAGGCTGAATGGTACCTAAAGCCTGTGACTCACACGCAGCTGGCGGCCGAACAGTACATATCACCTGTGACGCACACGCAGCCATGGCTGAATGGTACGTAACGCCTGTGACGCACACACGGCTGTGACGCACACACGGCTGCAGCTGAATGGTACGTAATGCCTGTGACACACACACGGCTGCGGCTGAATGGTGCATAACACCTATGATGCACACGCAGCCGGCGGCTGAATGGTACGTATCACCTGTGACGCACACCTGGCCATGGCTGAATGGTACAATTTCCCCCAGACGCCACACCGGCCAACACACCGCAAGGGGCTTGGGTCCTGCCCTGTAGATGAACAGCTGGCCCCACCTATTTCCCTAATATGCAGCTGTTTTATCCACATTACATCTCTCTCTCTCATCCACTCATTTGAAAAAGCTCCTATTTCTATTAGTGAACATAAAAATTTTTCAGAATAAAAGTAAAAGTCTTTCAACAATTTTTTACCAACCAATGAAAGAGAAATGATTTTAATATTGATCAAAAAGACTCAGCTGGCTGTTTAACTCCTTTATTTGCCAGATTTTATGCAAGCCCTTGAAGGGATTTACATTGTAGAAATGGATAAAAATAATAAATGTACCGTGAGAAGATCTTAGGTGAGGGGAGAATGACGGAGGGAGAAAAGAATAGGATGGAGAGGGGTTCCCATGAGGTGGGAGGAGGACCCCGTAGTCCTCTCCAAAGCGGGGATGTACACACAGATATGCAGGCTGAGTGGGAGCGACTGCAGAGGGAGGGGCAAGAAGAGGAACAGGAGAGGGGAGAAGGGAAGACTGTTACTTCCAGAGAGGCCCCGTGAGTGAAGGCTCCCAGGTCGGAATTCATGCTAAGCAAAAAGCTTTGTACGACAAATAAGTGAGCAACAGGAAAGAGTATTAACATCGTTAATGTACAATGAGGTACCAACACGAAAAACACAGAGAAAGAGCACGTGATGTAAACAGAGATCTCACAGAAGAAAGACCCACAGTGGAGCCTCCCTACTTGGCCATCTCCTAAGTTGGCCTGATCTTCACAGACGGCACACACACCCCCTGTATGCATCAGTACAGCGGCCTACGTCCTCGTGTTGACCACCTCTCTAGTTGACTGGTGTGTCACAGTCCCTTGGGTGGTCAACTTACAGAGGTTCTACTGTATCTGTGTAGACCTTCATACATGGTCATACGCACAGCTGATCCTTGAACAACACACATTCAAACTACGCAGAACCATTATATGTGAGTTCCCTGCTGCCCTTGCCACCCCTGACACAGCAAGACCAGCACTCCTCCTCAGCCGATGAACATGAACCCAAGGATGAAGACTTTTATGATGATCTACTTCCACTTAACGATTAGTTAAGAGATTGTCTCTTCCTTATCTTTTTTTTTTTTTGAGGCAGAATCTTACTTTGTCACTCTGGCTAGAGTGCGTGGTATCATAGCTCACAGCAACCTCAAATTCTCAAACTCCTGGGCTGAAGTGATCCTCTTGTCTCAGCCTCCTGAGTAGCTGGGACTCCAGGCACCCATCACAATGCCCAGCTATTTTTAGAGTTGGGGTCTTGCTCTGGCTCCGGCTGGTCTTCAGCTTATAAGCTCAGGCAATCCACCCACCTCAGCCTCCCAGAGTGCTAGGATTACAGGCATGAGCCACCAAGCCTGGCCCTCCTTATTATCTTCTTAACAACATTTTCTTTTGCTTATTCTACTGTAAGAAATAGTATATCATACATATGGCACAGAAAATGTGTGTTCAATTGACCATTTGCCATATTTTGCCATGTAAAATGTGCCCCTATATATAATGCACATTCACATTTTTGGCCCAATTTTTCAGGAAAATGCCCCTTGAGAAAGTGGCCAGGAGAGACACATCTGGGGAGGACTAACACTGCCCTGGGACATGTGCCGATGGCACACCCTCCCACAGCCCCCTTCCCTCCCTGCCATGTTGGGCCTGCAGCCTAGAGGGCCGTGTGTGTGGCAGGTGCAGTGGGAGCTTCTGAGGCCACCAACCCTTGGGCAGGCAGGCTGGTCCCAGGGGCATGGACAGGACACCCCTCCCCACCCCATCCCCTCTGTGCAGCCCACTTCACTAGCCCGGCCCCTGCCCCCTCCCCTAACTGTGGCAGTCAGCAGAGGCCATCGTGGCCCACTCTCACCTATTCCCACCTGGAACCCTGTGTGCCCAGCAGGCCCAGGCAGGAGGGCAAGGAGGCTCCAGGAGGAGGAGCATCCCCTTCCCCCCCTCCCAAGCCATACTACCCGTGTATAATGCGCACCCTATTTTCCCTGAAAAATTGGGCCAAATGTACACATTATACACAGTGAAATATGTTATTAGTAAGACTTCTGGTCAACAGAGGCTATTAGTTAAGTTTGGGAGAAGTCAAAAGTTACACAAGGATTTTTTTTTAACAGGGAGGAACAGTGTCCAAGCCCTAATCCCTATGTTGTTCAAAGGTCAGAGAGTGTGCATGTGTGTGTGTGTGTGTTAGTGCATATATATTCTAAGATCATTTGTGGCTGCATCAGAGATGAAGAAGACTTTGCCATCAAGAACTAGGTAATCTACTGAGGGCAACAAAAAAGTGCACATTTAGGTAATAAGTTATGGGAAACATGAAAGAAGAACAGAAAGCGCTATTAACAACAGAAGTCCCCAAAGAAAGAAAGAGCCATCTGATGTTGAGGGATCGGCAAAGACTTTGTGGGAGATTTGGCATCTGAAATTGACCTTGCAGTACGGGAAAGAGAAGAGGAGTTGGATTTAGGTCAGTCCTGAGGGAGAAATGGAAAATAAATGAGCACCGTCCCTGCCTGTTGGACTCCACGGTCTGGCCAAGGGCATTAAGCAAGTGCCAAGAGGAAACTTCAGGGAGCTATGTTAATATCACAAAGGCAAGTATTAAAAAATACAACAAAACCCAATGTTAGCAAGGATGTAGGAAAGTGAAACTCAAATAGTGTGCTGGTGGGAGAGTAAGTTGGGATAATCCCTTTGAGGAGCAATTGATCAAAATCCAGAAAGGCCAAAGGTAACACAATTGTGGACTCAACAATCTCAAACATACACAGAAGAACTCCTGCACAAGAAGATATGCAAAATTGTTCAATCCAGCAGGGATTGCAACAGTGAAGTATTAATAGGAGATGACCTGAATAGGTCATAGTATTTTCATGAAATAAAACTCGGTAGCAAAAGCTATAAACAAAGAATTACGTGAATCAATCTCAAAGGCATGGAAAGCAAATTGCAGAATGACAGGATCGGTGTGTTAATGCTTCTGTGAAGTTCAAAAACATCCAGAACACCATTATACGTGGTTTACAGATACACATGGAGGTAGTGAAAACGCAGAAGCATGGATGAGAATAACACCAAGTTCAAGCTAGTGGTCACTTCTAAATAGGGGAAGAGAATGAAATGGGCGAGGGGTGTGGATAGAATGGGCTTCAAATGCAGGATGACCATAAAGTTCAAACTTTGTGGTCACCCTATATACATCCTGTACGCTTTTGTCCCTGGAAGGAAGCTCTTGAAGCCATAAAACACAAATGATCTCTAAGTCCTCAGCATCCAGCACTACGGCCCACAAGTTCTAAAAACAAACAAAGTTAACAAATGACCATTTCATCTGAGCATTTCTTGGATGTTAAGGGTGGAATTGTGCTCCACCCCCAAACTCACATGCTGAAGCCCTAACACCCCCAGGACCTCAGAAGGTGACCCTGTTTGGAAATAGACTCATTGCAGATGTAGTAAAGTTACAATGAGGTTAGACGGGAGGAGGGTGGACCCCTGGGCCAGGACAACTGACTGCTATCCTTATGTATAAACATGGGATAAATCCTGGACACAGGCAGGCATACGGGGAGAATGCCAGGTCAACATGAAGACAGCTGCAGAGATGGGCCTGGAACAGATCCTCCCCCCACACCCTCAGAAGGAACCAACTCTGCCCTGATTTTGGACTGCCAGCTTCCAGAACTATAAGACAAGCCCTGCTATTCAAGCTACCCACTTTGTGGTACTTTGTTACAGTAGCTCAAGCAAGCTAATGTGATCAATATCCAACAAACAAGCTTTAATATGGGCAACTCTCCAACATGAGAGCCAAGTCACTCTACAAGCTGGTCCCAACCTATATTTCTGGATTTTTTTAGAACTATGACAGAAAATGACATTGACATTCCAGGAGTCTATCCCTAGGAAGACAAGTGGAAAATTGCAAAGATTCATGGACAAGGGATGTTATACTTCACAACACTGATATAACAGGAGAGAGAGAGAGAAAGAGGAGGGAGGAAGAAGGGGCAGAGAAAGGGAGGCAGCAGAGAGGCAGGTGAGACGAATCTCCACTGTGCTACATCACCAGGACGTAGAATCAATCTACTCAACAAGAATTTTCTCTCAGTTTAATAAAAGATGCAACAATTAACATATATTCTGTATTATGAAAAACAGATTTTTCAAGAGAGGGAAGGGAGGGAAGGAGGGAATATAAGGAGTCTACAAGTCCAATCCCTGTAGCCTAGCATGGGACACAAACAGGTGCAGATACCAAGTGTTAGACTAGACAGGTCCAGCTGCTAAGAGAAGGCAGAGAGAGGGACACCTGCCTGGGCTGATGGGAGGAAGGAAGACGAGTAAAGGAGTAAATCTGGGTAGATGCAAATCAAAGTTCACAGAAGGATGAAGCGAGGGGGAGTATTCCAGGTATGCAGAGCAGTCAAGATCGGGTGTTGGCAGCATGAAAGACACCCATCAGCTGGGGACGTGACCTGGGGTTCCACAGACAGAGTGTGAGGAGTGAGTCTGAGGGCTGCCTGGGCACAGAGAAAGGGGCTCAGAGGTCAGCAGAGCCCTGACCAAACCAGGCTGTACATGCTAAACCACAGGGCATGAAAATGGGCGAGGGGCCCACACCGCGACTCACAGGAGCATGTGCAGAAAACACAGGCTTCTTTGCTGAGTGCTGAGTTCAGTGTGTGTCTGATAGTGTCATACTACAACAGTACACAGCAAGTATAATCTATGATTGCATTTTTCTCCAGCCTCCAATTGATGTTAACAAACTCATTTCTACCTACTTACATTGGGGGTACATGCTCAAAAGCTTTTGTATTAAACAGATAAGAAAGCAAAACAGTTTGGAGATCACTACAGGGCCTACAGATGTTCATCACTCCCCACAGGCTTTCACTGAGGTTCACCCTCAACCTGAGAGAGGACCACTGAGAGCTAAAAGGCGTGGGCCTGCCTTTGAGGGGATAAAAATCTTCCAAAACTGATCGTGGTGATGGATACTCAAATCTGTAAATATACTGAAAAACATGATCTGTACAATGGATGTGGACAAATTGTATAGTTATAAATTATTTCTCAATGAAGTTATTACCCAAAAAAAATCTAAAAAAAAAAAAAAAGAATTAAAGAATTGTGTGTGCTTATGCATTTCAAATGTTACTTCTAATTCCTGTGTGAGTGCAGGCCCAGGAGACAGCAGGGAAGGCCGGCAGCACTGAGGTTTCCACAAGAACTTCTTCATGTGTGGACAGATAGACAGGTGCAAGCAGCTGAACTTGAAGGTGGGATGTAACCTCAGAGTAAGAACCTTGACATCTGTGGTCAGTCCTCAAGGCCTCGGATTCAGACATCACCCTAGCCTGGACCAGTCAGCCTGCCCTCTCCCATCAGAGAGAGGATGGGATTTTTCTGGTCTAGCCAATCCTTATGCAGCCTCTAAGCTGAAACTCTAGAAGAAATATGAGACAAATACCCGTCCCGTCACCACTGCGGACACCTGCGTGTATACACACCGACAGAACAATACAATCCACAGGACAGACTCAGTCCCCCTGTATCCAGTGCAGTCTGGTCCTTTCTATTTCATGTCAGTTTCATAAATGCTGCTCATGACCCACTAGCTCGACTTCATGACCCTCGCGAGGGTCCCACCAAGCAGGTACGAGACCAACGGGCATCTGTCTCCCTGCACTCTTCTCCACTGTTCTACATTTCCAGGGTCCAGAATTTATCCACTCAACAAGAATTTTCCGTCAGTTTAACAAAAGATGTAGCAATTAACAAATTCTCTGTATTATGAAAACCAGATTTTTCAAGAGCAGATGTGCAATTCTCAGCTCTGTTACTTTATTAAAGAAAAAAGACTATTTGGTTCTCCTTGAAGATTGCATGAATCATAGTCATCTACTTGGGATTGACATCACTGCATTAGTAATAAAAACAGCATTTTGCTGCCCGCAGATTGTCTTACTTATTCCCAGATAGTCACAAGAATGGGGAGCCTGTTAAAGGAACAGGGATCAGTATTTAACCCAACTGACCCACCGTCCCTGCAGCCTTCTTGAAACCCTTGCGCCACTTGGGATGCAACGTGCAACGACTGTGTTTAACCTTCAGATTTGTCTCTGATGTCTCCTTCACTCTGATCCACATCAGAATCTTTAACTCAGAACCTCCTCCCAACACACATGTACCCTACAGCCATTTATTCTTTCCTCTGATGATGATTCAAATTCTGAAGCCACTTGCCATTTTTAAGGAAACTTTGAAAGATCAAGAAAAATATTTATGATTGTATCACTTGTCTTCATATAAAGTGGTACCAATTGGATGTATATAGAGGCTTTTAATAGTTTAATCATCAACACGTGGTTTATTTCTTTACATTCCTGCTAATTGCCCAGAGGCTCATGTTGTTGTCTTCCAACACTTAGTCAGCACCTCTGTCCATCTGTTCGCCATTCCAGAAAGGTTAGAGGCTGCGTGGCACATTTGCCCATTAGCTAGGGTGAGAATAAAGCAATCGGCATGCAAAACGCCCTCCATTCCAGCTAGTCCCGTGCTGTCCTGGGAATGCTAGTTTCTAAAAGTTACGGTTCCATCAACCACGTATATTTCAGAATTTCTTACCATGATTTTTCCTTCTCTACTCCTTGAAAACCTAGACCTTCATCTGTTCCAACTAACACTTGTCTGGGGCATTAACAGACACAGAGGTCTCAAAATCACAACAGGAGTAAGAATGGAAATCCAGAGGGATCACTTCTGAGGTTTATCTTACAAGAGTACAAGTGAATCTTTCTAAGAGTAGAATGTGAACATTTTAAAACAATAACTAAATGTCAAGAAAATGACATGAATGCCATGTTAACCAGTTTGATGGAAGTGTTTCAGATTGTGTGTGAAAACCCCACACTGTACCCCAGAAGTGCATTAATGTACATAGTTACCATTCAATAAAAAAAAAAAAATCTAAGTCCAAATCCTCTATACCCTGTTGTGTCACCCCCTGATGTGTCACAAACATCCCTGCCCTCATCACACCGCCCAGGTCCCATCTAAGCTTCAAAAAAGTAATGACTGGCAGAACGAACGGAGACCCACACACACTGTGTCCCAATTGGACCTGCAACTCAGAACTGTTCCCTCATCTTCCGTTTGGCAAACAAACACAACCACTCTCAAATCCTTTGACAAGAAAGGTCTATTTTAGGACAGTTACTCAATGTCCCAAGGTTTCAAACCATAATCCTTTAGGGAAATTCATTCTGTTATATTTGAATTTTTAATTCTTTCCACAACTGCAATTGTCTAGGAATTCCTTCACAGAGGACAATAAAATCCACTTTAAGTTGATATGTATTTATCTCAGCCACGAAGGGTTGAAGTCCTCCAGAGACAGCATTTGTTTCACTAAAACCACTCTGGGAAGGCATCCTGAAAGAGAAAGCTTCCGCCAAAAGCAACAGATAATAAAACAAGATAGAAAGGTCGGTAGCTACCATCCTCTCCAGAAGGCACAGAAACTCTCATCTCAGGGCACTGGTGCACAATTAATTACCATTTTTCGGCTACACAAGTTCCATGTGAAAGTATTGTGGAGAGATACAGGTCAGTGGGCAAACACGTAGGAAAGCTTCACGTACTCTCATGCTTTACGTGAATACCTAATGGGAGGAACTAATTGTACCCATCCACTCTTAGTGTTTTTCTTGAAAATATTAACAGGGCTTCAGTTGCAATTTTCATTGCCAAAAACTTTGAGGACCGAAATTCCACAGGTGCCTCTGATCCTTCCAGCTTTGCCGTTCCATTACAGAGGATGTCATTTCAGAAGACTGTGAGGGCTTTCCACCGAACCAAAGCTTGGGAACACAGAATGCTTCCCCTTCCTGAGTCCACCGTACGTGGGCAATCAATCAAATGACTGAAATACAACCAGGAAGTTGAATAAACAGTGGGCCAATGTTTAAGATTCTCTTCACGTGGACCCTGAAAAGCTTATAGCAAGTCTTGAGGAACATGTTGGGCTGGAAAGAGTTGGCAACACTGTCAATAAATAACCCAGCTCCTTGCCCTCAGACTGTGGCCTGGTTATCACATCAAAGACTGTAGATGATCAGATTTAGGCAAAATATAGTCTACACGCAGATTTCTTTCGTGGGGACTATATCCCCAACCACTAGAGAGAAGAAGCTCATCCTGGGCGATCTCAAATCCCCCCTGTTGAGCAAGACTGAATTCCCATGGCCATAACAGCCACCTCAGAGGGCAATGAGGTCTCTCGGGACGTCCCTCCTCAGGGCTCGTAGAACCTCGTGTTGTACTTGGCGAAGGTTTATTGCGGTTAGTTCCTTTGTTCCCAGGGTTATCTGGGGACAGAAAGGCTGCTGTGATATGTGGACCACCCTAACGAGAGGTAGAGACTGCCAGACAAGGATGCCACTCTGTTGGGCAATGAAGAGTCACCACAAGCGCAGCCATGAACCGGCCACATACCAGCAGGGAAAGCTCTTGCACTGATACCAATTTTCCCCAAAATCCTGTAATTGTTTGTCATTCTTACACTTCTCAATGAAACTACAAATAAACTCATACTATATCCTGCACAAGAGAAATACAGATGTGTGTGTGTATATATCTACATATGGTGTATACATACAACTCTCAAAAGTTACCAAATAGCTGTTCAGAAGTAGCAAAAATAGAATTTTGCACAAAGAAAATCTGCCGGAAGGTAAACTCAAGCCAAATGAGCTTAGGAACTACTCAGACTCATGGAAACTGGAAGAGCTCTTCAGTGTCTGAGCTGTCTCCTGTACATGTCAGTGCTCTCCTGGCCCATGCACAATGGCTATCCTGATAGAAATATCTGCACTGTCGTCATTACGGAGTTCTCTCTGGCAGATGCAGCCTCTTCTGTCAATCACAGTTTTAGTTTAAGTCAGGTCAGCTTGCATTTCCCCGAGTCTGGGAGTTTTATGTGGGCACATTCTTTAAGACAAGGCAAGCGACACAGAAATTGCTGAGGTGCTTATATATTAATAGGTAGAGAACCCCGAGGCCAGCCAAATTCCCTTACATCCTTCAGACGCTGGAATCAGAGGCTCTGCAGCACCTGCTCCGTGAGGCTCTCATCCAAGCTGCCCCTTGGCTAACTGGGGACATCCTATTTTATCTGTCAGGGAACCTTTTCTTCACCGGGTGTATTTGCAATGTTTTCAGAGAAGAGTTTAGCCATTGCTTACAAATACTGTAAATTAATACATTTTCATTTCTCCTAGGAAATGGTACTTTTGGATCACATGTGAATGTTTAAAAAAATACAGCTGCCCTGGCTTCCTGAAATCTGGAAAGCTTTACAACATGAAAGAAGAATGGTTTCGTTGGGTAATACTCCATCTGCAGTAAGAGGAAAGTCCATACTGCTATTAGATGTGTTTATTCCTCTGAATATTCCTTGATTTGCTTTAAATACTATAATCAAGTGTTGTTAATTAATTCAATACAGATTCAGGAACAGCAATTTGGAGTCTCACAGGTGGTCTGAATTCACTGTTGGTTACATCTGATGCACTCGCCACAGCAGAAAGAAAGAGAAACATCCGATGTGATTTTTTTCACTTTATGTTGGAGCACGAGACACAAAGCGTTGAGGAGGGAGCTCACCCCTCAAAAGTGAGACTGTTGCTTGCCAGCTTATATTTCCATTTAAACAAATCTCTACCTCAACACACATGAAAAACGATAGCACCCTTCCTTTGATAAAATCTAGCATCAGACATTGGCAGGCAAAGCTCAAGCCACTTCCTGAATTGCTAAACAAACAGCCACACAAAAAGAAACACCCAATCCATCTGTACGTTTCCCTTTCAATTACTTAGCACTTCCTTTCTTCAAATTAAAAATCTTAGTTTTCCAGCAATTATTGTTTACCCTGGTTAAATGACTGATGTATAATAACGTAATTATATGTGATAAACTGGAGGGGGGACGGGGGTGGGGAGGCATGGGCTGCTTAATTGATTAAAATTCAATCTGTAATTATTTCCATCTTGCATTGCTGTAACAAGCGTGCTTTTGTGAGAAGCTATATTTGCATTTCTGAGTGGTAGAAATTCTCTTCCTTTGTCAATACAGTGAACCAAAGTAAGGACAGAGCGCCTGTTTGGAAAATACAGGTAATTTCAACCCACGGTGGTGACCCACACAGATGAGTTCTCAGCTCTTGCTGAAGTCAGTCACTTAATTGGTTGGTTATAAACCCTATTTCTTCCTTCACTCCTTTGTTCCATATATATTAGAGCCCTGTGGACTGGGGAGTATGCTAAGCATGTGTGCACCAGGGAGAAGCCCAGACGGTAATGCTAAATGCCAGACTGGGCTGGGAACAGTGGCTCACCCTGTAATCCCAGCACTCCGGGAGGCTGCAGCAGGTAGACTGCTTGAGCTCACAAGGTTGAGACCAGCCTGAGCAAGAGCAAGACCCCTGTCTCTGCTAAAAATAGAAAAACTAGCCGGGTGTTGTGGTGGGCGCCTGGAGTCTTAGCTACTTGGGAGGCTGAGGCAAGATGATCACTTGAGCCGGAGAGTTTGAGGTTGCTGTGAGCTGTGATGCCATAGCACTCTATTGAGGGTGAGAAAGTGACACCCTGTCTCCAAAAAATAAAGAAAAGAAATGGCCAAATTCACATCTTTCATAAAATGCTTTTTTGGTGGTTTGGCCATCTGTCCTCTTTTATTTCAAAATTAGTATCTAAGAGAATCACATCTCTTCCTCCACATATGGTCTTCAATCCCACTAATTCTGATTTTAATTATTCTCTATTTCTTTAGCAAATCTCTCTCTAACACACACACACCCCATACCCTATATACCCTACACACATATACCCTATAAAATTAATGTACTATTAGCTTACACCATTATTAGTTTATACTAGCAAACTAGTTTATATTAGCAAATGGATGTTTAATATTCATTTCTTAAAAGGTCTTTCATTCCTTAGGAAGTCAAAATAAAAAAAAAAAGGAAAAGAAAAAGAGATTATTAACATCATTTTGCAACCTAAGGTCCTAAATAAAGTAGCACTATTCAGAAATCAGAACTCCCCACTATTTAGAAATGCATTTTTTAAATATCTGTGAAAGATCCTATTTCTGATTTATTTTCCAAATCTCATGCATATTTTAGATGTTGAGGGTGGAGAGAGAGAAAAATTCCAAACATTTAATACAAATTCCACTCCCACCTTAATTTCGCTTCATACTAAAACCAAGGCACAATGATGTCTTTACCAAAGTGAAGAAAAGAAAATGACATATTTGAGAGCGAAAGAATGCCCTAAGTTCATAAATCTTTTAGAAGCTCAAAAACAAGAGAATTAAGAAAGAAAAACTGAACCAAAGAAGCTGAAATATCAGTATTTTAAAAACACATTCACGAGATCTTTATTTAAAATATTGCTCATAGATTTACAAAGAAGTTGTTCAACTTTCATTTTTCTTTTTTTTTTTTTTTTTTGAGACAGAGCCTCAAGCTATCCCCCTGGGTAGAGTGCCGTGGCATCACGCTCACAGCAACCTCCAACTCCTGGGCTCAAGTGAGTCTCTTGCCTCCGCCTCCCAAGTAGCTGGGACCACAGGCGCCTGCCACAACGCCCGGCCATTTTTTGGTTGCAGCCGTCATTGT
>CAUYTI010117839.1:0-14879 GCA_963575145.1 Galago senegalensis | reverse complement strand
TTATGCAGCCTTAAAGAAAGATGGAGACTTTACCTCCTTCATGTTTACATGGATGGAGCTGGAACATATTCTTCTTAGCAAAGTATCTCAAGAATGGAAGAAAAAGTATCCAATGTACTCAGCCCTACTATGAAACTAATTCATAGCTCTCATATGAAAGTTGTAGCCCAGTTATAGCCCAAGAATATGGGGAAAGGGGAGAGGGAGAGGAAGGGAGGGGGGAAGATAGGTGGAGGGAGGGTGATTGGTGGGATCACATATATTGTTCATCTTACAAGGGCACATGTGAGTCTTTCTAAATGTAGAATATAAATGTCTTAACACAATAACTAAGAAAATGCCATGAAGGCTATGTTAAACAATTTGTTGAAAATATTTCAAATTGTATATAAAACCAGCACACTATACCCCATGACTGCATTAATGTACACAGCTATTATTCAATAAATAAATAAATGGTGCTGGGAGAACTGAAAATACACATGTAAAAGACAGAAACTGGACCCTCACCTTTCTTCACTCACAAAAATTGATTCAAGAGGGATAAAAGACCTAAATTTAAGGCATGAAAGGATAAAAATCCTCAAGGAATGCATGAGAAAAACATTTGAAGATATTCAGCCTGGGGAAAGACCATATGAAGAAGACTTCCATGGCAATTGCAATAACAATAAAAATAAACAAATGGGTCTTAATTAGGCTGGAAAGCTTCTATACAGCTGAGGAACTAACAAGCAAAGATAAGAGATAACCTATACAATGGGAAAGGATGTTAGCATACTTTAAATTGGACCAAAGCTTGATAACAAATATCTGCCAAGAACTCTAGTCAACATGAAAAAAGCTAACAATCCCTTATATTAGTGATCAAGAGAGATGACTAGAACCTTCTCTAAAGAAGACAGATGAATGACTAACAAACACAGGAAAAATGCTCATCATCCTTAATTATTACAGAAATGCAAATCAAAACCACTCTGAGATATCATCTAAACCAAGAGAGAATGGCCCACATCACAAAATCTCAAAACTGAAGATGCTGGCATGGATGTGGAGAGAAAGGAAACTGCTGGTGGGACTACAAACTAATACAACCTTTTTGAAAGGAAGTATGGAGAACCCTTAAAGAACTCAAGTTAGACCTCCCATTTGATCTTTTAATCCCATTAGGCCACCTACCCAGAAGAAAAAAATCCTTTTACCATAAGGACATTTGCACTAGACTGTTTATCACAGCTCAATTAACAATCATCAAAATATGGAAACAGTCTAAATGCCCACCAACCCAGGAATGGATTAACAAGCTGTGGTATATGTATACCATGGAATACTATTCAGTCATTTAAAAAGATAGAGACCTTATGTCCTTTGCATTAACCTGAATGGAAGTGGAACTCATTATTCTTAGTAAAGCATCACAGGCTCAGTGCCTGCAGCTCAGCGGCTAGGGCTCCAGCCACATACACTGAAGGTAGTGGGTTCAAGCCCAGGCTGGGCCTGCCAAACAGCAATGACAACTGCAACCAAAAAAATAGCTGTGCATTGTGGCAGGTGCCTGTTGTCCCAGTTACTTGGGAGGCTAAGGCAAGAGAATTGCTTAAGTCCAAAAGTTGGAGGTTACTGTGAGCTGTCACACCACAACACTCTACTGAATGTGACAAAGTGAGACTCCATCTCAAAAAAAAAAAAAAAATCTTAGTAAAGCATCACAAGAATGGAGAAGCAAGAATCCTGTGTACTCAATTCTGATATAAGGACAATTAATGACCTAGTACACAGTTGGGGATAAGGAGAGGGGAGAGTATAGAAAAACAAAAAAATGTGGTGCCTAATTTATAATTAGCACCACAAGTGCATATTTTCAGATGGGAAATGTTAAAATCATTTAGTGTTCTTCCATTTATAATTATAGGTAGATTAAAACCATTGCAAATGTTTATAAAAAAGATTATATTGGCTTCTGATGATAATAGGTGTGGATCTCTCTTCAGAGTTCTCACAAAGAAATTTCCATGTTTGGGAGACTTTGAATGAAAGGGAGAACAATAGATACTATTCAGGGATTCAGACACACAGGAATATTATGGAAGAGAATTAATTTTGGTAATGACTGCTTTTTAACTTCCTTGTTTCATAAGGTAACAGTGATCCAGATATTGTTATATGAGTGTTGTGCATGAAGGTTTTTTTAGTTAAGAGAATATCATCTGGAGGGCTCTATTAAAGTTTTATTCTTAATACTTACTAAAAATACTTTGTGCTCCAAAGAAAGTAGAGGATTGAGCGTCTATATAAGTCTTTACCAACTGATGTTGCAGTAGTTTGTCTTTTTATATGATTTGGTTCAAAATGATACAGAAGACATTGTACCTAGAAGAAATCTCAGCTGTTTTCTCATATATAGGGGCTACTTTTCCTATGCTATTTTTGCTGTCATGAACATTTCCCCCACTTTTTGTAGCTTGCAGGCAATTTTAATTGGAATTTAGAAACAGGATTAAAGACTTTATCATAAAAAATAGTGTGAATATAGATAACAATGATTTATTGTACATTTTAAAATAACTAGAAGAGTATATTTGCCCTAACTCATAGTTAAAATACAGATGCTCACTGAATCAGGTCAGCAAGGGGCTGCGTACAAACTGTGGTCCCGAAAGATCATAATAGAGATGAAAAGTTCCTACCACCTGGCGACATTACCAACATCCTAATTTTGTAGTGCGGTGTATCCTCATGTGTTTGTGGGGATGTTGTAAACAAACCTACTGGGCTACCAAGCACATAAAAGCATAGCACATACAATTAGGTCCAGCACATACTATTTAATAATGATAATAAAACACCTACTTTATTGGTTTATGTATTTACTATACTATATTTTTATCATTATGTTAGAGTATAAACACTATGTAGAGTCTACACTCTAACATAATGAGACTTATAAAAATAATCATTAACCATGAAAGGAGGTGTTCTGGTACAGGCACTGTTTTCCCAGGAGGTAACGGGTGAGACCTCCATGCATCTTACTGCCCATGAAGGCCTTCCTTTGGAACGAAATGTTGGACTGGAATACAGTGTGGCATTGTAGGCTTAGGTCTATGTGTATGTTTATGTCTTAGTTTTTAATGAAGAAATTTAAAAGGTAAAAAATATGTGATAAAAATTAAAATTGAAAAAAGTTATGTAGAATCAGAATGTAGAGAAAGAAAATATTTTGTACAATTGTATAATGTGTTTGTATCTTAATCTAAGTATTAAAGGAATCCAAAAAGCTTTTACAAATTAAAAAAATTATAATGTAAAAATTATAGTAAGCTAAGGTTAATTTATTATTGAGAAAAGAAATTTTGAAAATAAATTGAGTGTATCCTGCAATATAATTTGAAACCAAGTAAAGTAATGCCTCCAGGTATTCCTCCAGGAATACCTCTTTGCTCAGGATTATGCTTTGGCTAGTCAGGCCCTTAGAGGCATAGACCAGTGGAACAGAATAGAGATCTGGTCTGTCTATATATAAATAAATCCATCGATCTATGACCAGCTGATCTGTGACAGCACAGACAACAACATACACTTGGTAAGAAAGTCCTATTTAGTAAATGGTGCCGGGAAACCTGGATAGCCACGTGCAGAAGGATGAAACAGGACCCCTATTTCTTGCCATATATAAAAAATTAATTCAAGATGGATAAAAGGTTTAAATGTATGTCAAACATGAAACCATAAAAATTCTAGAAGAAAATGTAAGAATAACTTTTCTAGACAATGATATAGGCAAAAAAGTAAAGACTAAGATCCCCAAGGAAAAATACAGCAAGAACTCAAATAATTAAATTAAAAAGCTTCTCCAATGCAAAAAAAATCATCAGAATAAATGGATAACCTACTGAATGAGAGAAAATATTTTCAAATTATACATCTGACAATGAGCAAATATTTAGACTCTACAAAGGACTCAAACAAGCAAACAAAATTAAAAAATGAATAAAAGATATGAGTAGAAGCTTTTCTAAAGAAGATAGACAAATGGCCAAGAAATATATGAAAATATTAAATACAATATACACCTTCTTCTCAAGAGCACATGAAACATTGTCCATATTTTAGACCGTAAAACAAGTCTAAATATATTTAAAGGATTGAACTTCTATAAAAACAAGTTCTCTGAATATAATAAATCTCAATTAAAGAGCAATGGCAATAATCTATCTGAAAAATATCCAGTAGTTAGAAAGTAAACAAGGCATTTCTGAATCATCTGCTTATCAAAGAACAAATCACAAGGGACATTCTACAACATCAACCAGTTTGTGAAAACACAAAGTATCAAAATGTGTGAGATTCAACTATAGTAGTAATTGAAGGGAGACTTTAAATGAATATAGCAGCAAAATACTAAAATTAATGTCCTACATTTTAACCTAGGATAATGCTATAAGGAGGAGCAAATTAGAAGTATAAAAATAAGTGAAGAAAAGACATGAGGAGAGATGAAAGTACTTAATATAATAGAAAACAAAGGAGAAAAAACAACAGTCATATAAAACAATTTGACTTTTAAAAAATAAAATTATGAATCAGCAGTTTTACTCCCAGTTATAGGCATAAAAGAAGTGAAAACCTATGTCCACTGAAAGAACAAAAAGAGAGAAAAAGCAGAAAGGGGAGGAATTAAGAGGAGGAAGAAAAGATAAAAAAAAATCATTGGTATGCAGAGAAAAAGAAGAAAAGCAAGAGGGAGAGGGAGGAAGAGGTGGAGGAACAGGAGGAGAGAATGAGGAAAAGGAAGAAAGGAAGGAAGAGAGAGAGAGAGAAAAGACCTATAAAAGATTACATATAAAAATTTTTCCATAAATAGCCAATAATTGCATAGTACAAAAATATCCATTATAGAGAAAAGAGATGAATCAGCTGTGATCTATGGGTAATACTATACTTTTCAGCAATAAAATATGCAGCCTACTTATATATGTAACAATTTGGATGAATCTTAAAATCACATTGAGTGAAAGAACCTGGATATTAAAAAAGCACATGCCGTAAGAGTCCATTTATGTGCAGCTCCAACACAGACAAAACGAAGGTACTGTGATAGAAACTTGATTAGTGGTTCTTTCCTACAGCAATGGGAAGTATCTTTGAATTATGAGGAGCACTAGACATACTTGTACCTTGCTTTTAGCAGTGATTGTGTCAGAATATACTTGAGACCAAACTCATTGAATGTATACTTAAAGTTTACAAATCTTATTGCATGGAAATTTTCTTGACAAAATAATGAATGCAAAATATTAAGGCTGGGGGACATGAAAATGTACAACAATGTAGCAAAATAGGGAAGTTATAAAGTAGAATTAGTTTTAGAGAGATGCCTTATAACCAGGTGGTCCAAGGACATAGTTGCTGAAAATATGATCCAATGAAATACAAAGTTTCAATCTCTTCCCTCAAAATTCAGTCTCTAAATCAAGGTCATTTACATGATTACCCACATGACAAATGCCACCCTTTTTTTTTTGAGACAGAGCCTCAAGCTATCCCCCTGGGTAGAGTGCTATGGCATCACAGCTCACAGCAACTTCCAACTCCTAGGCTCAAGTGAGTCTCTTGCCTCAGCCTCCCAAGTAGCTGGGACCACAGGCGCCCACCACAACATCCAGCTGTTTTTTTGTTTGCAGCCATCATTGTTGTTTTGGCAGGCCCAGGCTGGATTCGAACCCACCACCTTAGGTGTATGTGCCTGATGCCTTAGCCACTTGAGCCACAGACGCTGAGCCACAAATGCCACCTTTAGTTATACAGAATATTTTTCACAGCAAGTAAATCTGTACGTTTTGTATCCTTTTATCGGATATTGAAAATAAAATTTTATTTATTCTTACCTTCTTTCCTAAAACTTCATACACATACATGGAACATATTTTCAAACATTTCTTGGATGCTTCAAACATTTCCACTTCAGTTTCCATCAGTAAAATATGATACTTTTCTGGTTTTATTTTTAGAAAAAGCATAATATACCTCATAATTTCAGTACAGTAGTCCCTTTTTATTATCCTTGAGTTATAAGTTCCAGAAACCTCTATGAAGGCCCGAAACCACAGATAGTGCCAAATTCTATATGTACTGCTTTTTCTATGCGTACCTAACTATGATCAAGTTTGATTTACAAATTAGACACAGTAGGAGATTAAGAGTAAATAATAAAATAGAACAATTATAACAATATACCATAGTGAAAGTTATGTGAATGTGTTGTGTTTCTCTCCTCAACATGCCATTTGGTTCTATACTAATGAAACTGCGGAAAGCCAAACCACCGATAAGGGGGGACGTCCGCCATAACATCAAAACAATGTTCATCTGCACACACTGCTCAGTTTCAGGGGAAAAGACAGCCTTGAATAATGTACTGTCAAATGCCTAAGGAGGGCTTCCGGTGTATTCAAGTGCTAAGATGGCAAATAAGGAATCAGATGCATCCTTTAGAGGAGTTTACACTTAAGTTCTATGATAGTTAGTGCTAGTGACCACACCAGATTGATAGAAAGAACTCAGTGGCTCAGTGGTGATGCAGTTGGCATGTTTGCTTTTCCTTTCCACTCTGAGTTCAAACAGAACACAACATAAAGTGCCCCATCTGAAAACACACCAGGCACCGCTCGTCTGCAGCCCCAGATGCAGGGCCGGTATGTTTATGTGGGAATAACACAGACGAGCTCCTGGCCTTCAGTTAGAACTCTCAATATACGCCTTGTTGACAGATGCTGAGCATGGCAGGTGCTATCTGCTTTAGATAAAAAGGATGAAATGTGCAAAACACGGCATTGAGAAATTTGTTTTATCCTCTTTATTAAAACAGTTGAACTAAAGGTACTGAAAGAAAGAAATTTGCACTTGGCTTGGTACTTGGAAATAGAATTGATCGTTTCCCCAGAGTGTATGAACTGCAGGTAAAATGGAAGTCTGTACCATGGCTCAGCACTGTTGACTGGCAATGGTGCCTCAAATCCAACTTTGAAAAGTAACACAAGGATAACATCTCTTACAATGTGCATGCGTTTTTTGGAACCCTGTTTGTGTGTGTGTATGTGTACACGTGCACACGCAGATGTGTAAGATAGGAACTTTTGAATGTATTATTGGTTCTATTATTGTCTGTAACTTGACAGGTGAGTAGGAGCCTTTATTTCTGCTCAATTAGCATTTTGTTTCCTATTAATAGACATAGTAGGGTCCATAATAAGGGCTGGGCTTGTAAATTTTGTAAAATTGGCTTCATATACCTGAGAGGAAGAGCTGTTCTGCTGAAATAGCCTTATCCTCCTGACTCGCAATTCTATTGAATAATTCACTAATAAGCCATCATTTTTGCGGGACATACACTGGAGAGCCTTGTCTCTGCTAAATGATTTTAATTTTTCCACAGAGAAAAGTGTGCATTCAATATTGATTTTTATATTATAAGCTCCCGATGTAACGTACAGACAGCAAGTTCTCAAAATGGTTTCTTTCTCCGAGAAGAAGGTTGATCAATAACATGTCACATATCGTTTAGGCTTTTGCTAGACTGAAACTTGATCTACATCTTACGGATAAGCAATCTTCCTCAAATAATGATTTTTCCCCCATCATATTCTATCTGAAGCAAGTGCAAAAACAAAACATTTTCCCCAAAATTACACTGCAAACCTAATAGGAAATACACACTAATCTTCATTACATGGCAGAAGTTATTTAAGCTCCTTAGCTCTTAGGAGAACCATGATTTGAATTTGACTTTAATGTAGCAAAGAACTACAGTACATTTTCCATCTAGAAGGAATGTAGTTTAAATGAGGTTTAATTTTAGAACATAGTTATAAGGCACCTTCTGTTTAGAAATCCTGCTGTTTGGATGTGATTGTATTTCAGAAAATCTGCAGTTACAAATTCCATTTTCTTCAGAATGCTACCACGTGAATGAGGCTTTTGAGCAGAACACTTGCTGTTACCAGCCACCTTCCATCCACAGGGATGTCTTCTGAATGTTTTCAATTAGGAAATCTCAATAAGTTCATTTGAAAATAAAATGTTTGAAAACCTGATTTAACTCTGCAGTTTTGGATTATCAGGTCATTTTGAAACTTGGTTCCCACTGTTCTTAATGTTGAGAGTCATCCAAATAGGGAAAAAATAAAAAATAAAAATCATGTGGAAGGAGAGAGGCTTAAGACTACCTAGTTTTTTTTTGTTGTTGTTGTTTGTTTTTTAATTGTGCCAAAAGGACAGATGGTGTAGGCAACACAGCCAGGGTCATGCATCTCTTGAAATGAAATCACAATATCCACCTCGTACCGTAAATAATTCTATCTGTTACAGCGCTCAAGGAAGAAATGAAGCAAGTACACAGAAGTCTGGATTTCAGTCACTCAGAATGCAGAGAAAGTATCCTGAAAAGTTAGCAAATAAAAGAAAGAAGAAAGAGCAATAAGGAAATGTCACAAGAATATTATCCTTCCATTCTAACACTTGAAAAGCACAAGGATTTACAACATAAAAATCTATGCCACTTTCAATTTGTTGTAATTCCTTCTTCATCTAGTTCAAATAAGCCCTGTTTCAGAAAAATCTCTGGTAATCATCATATTGACACTTCATCTAGACTGAGTGCTAATGAGCCAAGATTTTTCTGCCATAATTTTTACCCTGGAGCTCACACTGTCACAGCCCATCAAAGAAACAGTACTGGGCACACTTTCAATCTAAAATCACTTTCCTCTTTCAGAAGCTTCGGATTTCAAGTGTAGGGGATTATCTGTTCCTAAATATCTTTTTTCCCTCTATTCTATTTCAATTGTCTCTATGACATGTGATGAAATGAAGCAAGAATAAAAATGTCCCCCGTGCTGTCAATATGTATCTTTCTTTATTCTTTCTGAAATCTGATTATTTTTGTTGAGACCAAGCCAAGCTTGTCAGAAGCATGTGCTCCAATGGCAGCCAGGTATATTCCTGATCTTCAAATAATTACAGGAGCTTTCTTAGTTAGAGGAGAGAAACATGTTATGATAACAGAGAGAGAAATAAAAAAATAGTAAAAGAAAACTGTATAGAAACTACCAAGCAAATCTATTTCATACGAATGGTACTATCTTCACTGGATCTTTCTAATGTCCTTTTATTTTATTCCCTGACTTTATTAGAATCATCACTGTTGCACATTTTTTTCCTCTTTATTAAGTAGTTTCTTCAGAACTCTGAAGCTGACTTTTTAATCGCAATAGAGATACCCTGACTTGACTTTCAAGGGACTCTTGTTTTTCTCTGTTAAAGATAAGTTCATTGTTTATATGATATTATAGAAATTTATATATTCTCTGTTAAATGTAATTTCACTATTTATACGATATTACAGAAATTTAAATAAAGTATAATCAAGTAGATCAATAACCTGGCTTCTGTTTCAACGCAGAATAAATATACTCACCTAGACTGATCACACACACATACACACCCTGATTGGATTGATTGATTCATTGATTGATTGCCAGTTGTTAGACTAGCACTTCTAAATAAAGAGATCAGCATTTTCTGCAGGCTATAGGCCTCTTTTCTATCTCACTGGGTCACCCAGTTCCAATCACAGCGAGTCTGGGCATTTGGAGAGAAGAATCAATTGATTTTTTCCCTGAGCTCAGGCTACGTGGGATTGAGAAGAAAAAACCACAGCATCTGTCCACTAAGCTCTGTGTCAGTCAGATCAGGATTGCAATACCCTTTAGCTCTAAGATCTAAGTTCTAGAAATAGAGATGTTTCTATGTATTGTTTTCTGTTTTTTTCTTACTAGCACAGTAAAAATTCCTATCAAAATATTTCCAAGTGGAACTGTGTAGATATTAGATTATTCTTTATACGAGACCAGATAATTTAGGGTGGAAAGACATCAGAGCAGCTATGTTCAAACAGATAGATGCCCAGTCTCTTTTAAAATTACTCTAAACAGGTGTCTGACGCACTACTCCACAAAACTAGCCTTATTAAGGTCATGTTGCAGATTTAATCATCTATTCCCTGAATTCACCTTATTCCAACTGATCAGCAATATTTGATACATGTGATTACTTTTTCAGCCTCAAAATACTTTCTCCACTTAACTTCAGGGAAATGATGCTGTCCATGTCCTTCTCCATCCTCAATGACTTCTTTCAGTGTTCCTTCCTGTTTGGCTTCATCCACTCAACCTGCAAACACTGAAATGACCCCGGGCTCAGGAGCTGGACAAATTTTCTTTTTCTTACACCAATCCCGAGGAAATGTGACACCATCTTGTGGCTTTAAAAGTCATATATTCAATAAAGACTCTCCAATTCATTTCTTCATCCTAGACATTACCCTGAATTCCAATTCTCTATAGCCACCAGCTTTTTACATCTATTACACACTTTTAATTGAGTGCATAATAGGAATCTCTGGGGCCAGCGCAATGATTCATGCCTGTAATCTTGGCACTTGGGGAGGCCAAAGCCAGTGGATTGCCTGAGCTCAGGTATTGGAGATGAGCCTTAGAAAGAGCAAGACCTTGTCTCTACTAAAAATAGGAAAGCTAGCTGGGCGTAGCTATCATTCCAGCTACTTAGGGCGTCTAAGGCAAGGGGGTTGCTTGAGCATAAGAGCTTGAGATTGCTGTGAGCTATAATGACATGGCAGTCTATCCAGGGTGACAGAGTGAGACTATGTCTCAAAAAAAAAAAAAAAAAGGAATCTCTGGCTTATCAGGGCTGTAGCTGAGAGTAGGTATCCAGTGTGCTTTCCTATTCTGTCTTCTCATAGAGAACAGCAGGATGATCTTGAGGCCACAGGATGGTAGAACCATGAAATAAAGTTGCTCAACTCCCAGTCAACCCTTAAGAAAGGGTATACAGAAGAATTCCCCATCTGGATATCCATTTTGAATTATATGTGAGTGAGAAATTTGTTATTGTGTTAAGTCATAAAATTGTTGAAAAATTTGTTCCAGCATTAGCAATGAAACCCTGGGATCATCAGGATCTGATGCCTGTCCAAAAGGCAAACAGTTCCTAAACTATGTTTTCATTTTACTCCCAGGAAAACAGATAAATTCTGATCATCTGATAAATTCTGCTGAGACTGAAAACCTTGCGGCTATCTTAGACGTTTTTTCTTTCACACTCCACCTCTATCAATACAGCCTGTCTGAGTAACCCTCAAATTAAATCTATATTCGGAATATCTCATCACTTGTTTTGGTCTACCCACCATCACGTTGTGTCTGAATTACTATAATATTGTTCTATTCATCTTTACGGCTTTCACATTTGCCCAACTATAATAATCTGCTTTTGGTGATGTTTTTCATAAGCAAGGCAGATATGGAAACTCAGTTTCCAGGGAAGCAGACCGCTACAGAGGTGAGTGTGAGGAAGATTAATAGATAAATATAATTAGTAGTACTCTGGGGATTGTTGCCTGTGCAAGAGAAAAAGCAGGATCAGGCAGCGAGAGAGGGTGAGCTGTAATGCAGTCTCAGGGAAGACTTCAGCCACACCCACAGAGAGCTCTGAAATTGGTTTGGTCTTGAATAATTGATCCAAATTTGGGCAATAAGCCTGAGGCCTTATATTCCCACATAAACTGTCATTGTCACAACCAGCCCCAGGCATAAAGGTTGGTGTTGGGCAAGGAAACTCTATTCAAGTCGATTCTAGGAGAGAACTGATGGTTGAGGGGGTTTCTGCTGGCAGTATTTCCTTCCTTTGAAAAAGGAGACTGGTGTCCTGAAGGGGGATCTCAAAGGTACATCACAACGTCCAGTGTGTCAAAGCATACAAAGCATATCACTTGTAGGCTGACAACCTTTCAGTGGCTTTCCATCTTGCTCATGATCAAGTTCAAAGTCCTTTTTAGGGCTGTCAAGGCCCCTTATTAAGCTGGCTACTGACTATTTTGATATCATCTCAGTAATACAGCCTTACCCATGTGCTTCAGCCCCACTGGGCTATTTCCCCGCCTTGGGTGTGTCAGTCATGGTTTCACTTCAGGGCTTTTATCCGGTTTGTTTCCTTTACTTCTGGAATGTGTTTTTTATCTATATATTACATGAATTTGTCCCTCATTTTAGTACAGAGGTTGGCAAACATTTTTCGGTAAAGGACCAGATAATAAATATTTAAGGTTTTAGTTCTCATGTTTTATGGTCTTTGTCGCAACTACTCAATTCTTCTACTGTACCAAAAGCAGTAACAGAAAACATGTAAATGAGTAAGTCTGGTGGCATTCCTATCAAACTTTATTTATAAGAGCAGTTGGCTAGATTTGGACTGTGGACCATAATTTCCTGACATCTGCTTTAGTTAAATCTTACCTCAAATACAAACTCTTCTGAAAGCAATATATCAGTAATTAAGAAAATTCTTTTGTAATCTACTTGCTCTGGTGTCTCTTCTAGTTCCAACAATTATAATCTGAATAGCCTTAGGTTTCCTGGACTTTACATGAAAAATGCAGGTTACAGTAACATCTATGTAAGGTTGATGGTGAAATGAGATACTACATATAAAACAATTATAATCATGCGTGGCATAAAATAAGCACTTGATAAAAAAAGTACCTGTTCATCATTCTCAGTTTCCTCACATTGCTTAAGGCTTATCATTATCTACCATTTAGTTAGTTAATTGCTTAGTTTTTATTCAGTTATGCATCTTTCTTTTCCTCTATTAGAATGAGCTCTGAGACAAGAGGGACTGTCTTCTTGATTCCCTGTTGAATTGCTTGATCCTGCCAAAGTATCTTACACAGAGTAATAAATATTTTTCAGTTAATGAAAAATTGAGAGGGTTTTTGTACCTTGAGAACCTTGACTTTAGATACAAGGAGGTAAGTTGAGTCATTTACCTGAGCTGTACTGTCTTTATTTGACAAAGGAGAGGGGAGATCCAATGATGACTGACTCAAAGAAAATATTAGTCCTATGCCTCAGAGCCATCGGTATTCTCGTTCTTCTCAAGATCATACTTATATGCACAGGAATTTAACAATGGGATTCAGTGGGTACTCACATTGCCTCATGGGCAGTACTTCAGCCTTCACTCTTGGTCACTCAGCACCAACATCCCTGAAATATCATGATTGTATTAATTTCCTGGAGATGCAGGAGCCTCCCTAACCACCCATCAGGAACAACTGATCCGATGTAAGTTAACAAATGCATCAACACATTTCTACTTCATCTTGTTTGTATGTCATGAGCCCTATTACAAACAACTGGAGCTTTAAAAAAAAAATCTGACAATCTCTGCTTTGTTAAAGTTTCAAAGGGAAAATTAGAATAATTATTATTTATGATGCTCCCTACTGCTCATATCCTAGAAATCTCTCTGTCTTTTCTCTATGTATCAAAATGGGATCCAGCTTGGGTTCTACCCCCTCATCTAACTGATCTAACTGCTGAAGTCGATGGTAAGCTCCAGCCTCTAAGTTCACTCGACTCCATCCTGACTACTGTAAAGTGCAATCCTTCTGTTAATACTCCCAGTATTTATATTTTTTGATTTTCTTGATTTATATTTTTCATGAGAGTCTTGTCATCCTTTAATATGCTGTAATAATGTGCTTTATCCATAAGTTTATTATTACCTGCCTCCCTAGAATATAAATTCCAGAGGGCAAGGATTTGCCTCCTGAGTATATCCTGAGTACACACAAGAGTGTCTTACACACAGGCTCTTGATACACGTTTATTGAGTGTATTGTCATTAACAATTTGACATTCTGTCCATATATTTGACATTAACTAAATGTATGTATATGTTCTTATTTTCTTTCCAAATGTAATTGAAGAATGCTGGGTCTCTTCTCTGCACCTTCTCCCACTCTGACAAATGCCAAGAATAATACAAAAATATTAGAAACTTAATCAACATTTGTTGAGTGATTGAATAAAAAGAGAAATAAATATGGTGGCTTTAGGATGTTATGTAGTCTTTCACAGCCCTGACAGAGCTGTTAATTTATTTGTTTCTGTATTTAATATAGAGTGGATGTTAAGTTTTTACTAATATGTGTTCCAATATTTTGTTTAGAAAAATAATAAATTCTAAACAGGAACAACTATTTACCTCCAAAGACCCTGAGTAGATCATTAGCACAAGTGAGTATTTTCAGAACCCCTGAGGCATCAACACTGCTGAGCCAAAGAAAGAAAGTAATTCTTTCTTTTGGGAAAGAATTCTGTTACTCCACAACACAGTGATTTCCTGTCATTTCTGGAAATCATTCAGCAGCACAGAATAATATTTATTATACACATGTAAGAAGTTGACTTTTAATTTCCATGTCTCTTAAGAAGAAGAAGGAAAGGTAAATTGCATCATCATTATTGTGAAATTTTACTGTCAAGGAAAGTTTGAATTACATATTTACCTGCACAAGAGTTCAGGAATTCTAAGAGGAAATAAATTCAGTTCAAAATGCATCTGATACCAATTTATTTTATTTTTTCTGTTTTTTAAAAATTAAGTCATAGCTTTGTACATTAAAGCAATTATGGGGTACAAGATGCTAGCTTTATATACAACTTGAAATACTTTCATCAGACTGATTAACACAGCCTTCATGGCATTTTCTTAGTTATTGTGTTAAGACATTTATATTCTATACTTATTACCTTTGACATGTACCCTTGTAAAATGCACCATAGTTGTGATCCCACCAATAACCCTCCCTCCACCCATTCTCCCCCCTCCTTTCACCTCCCCCTCCTCTTTCCCCTTCTTCTTGGGCTATAAATGGGTTATAGTTTTCATATGAAAGCTATAAATTGGTTTCATAGTAGGGCTGGGTACATTGGATACTTTTTCTTCCATTCCTG
>CAUYTI010117838.1:0-16021 GCA_963575145.1 Galago senegalensis | reverse complement strand
GCTGGGACCACAGGCGCCCGCCACAACGCCCAGCTATTTTTTGGTTGCAGCCATCATTGTTGTTTGGCGGGTCTGGGCTGGGGATTCGAACCCGCCACCTTAGGTGTACGTGGCTGGCGCCTTAGCCGGTTGAGCTATAGGCGCCGAGCCACGACCTGAACTTTTTGCCAGCAACTCAAGGCTCCTGCAACATGACAATGCACCAGCCGTCTGTGAGGGAATTTTAGTCAGTAAACAGATAACTGTGTTGGAACACCCTCCCTATTCACCTGATCTGGTCCTTAGTGAGTATTTTCATTACCTGAAGATAAAGGAAATATTGAAAGGAAGACTTTTTTTTTTTGAGACAGAGTCTCACTTTGTCACTCTCAGTAGAGTGCTGTGGTGTCATAGCAACCTCAAACTCTCGGGCTCAAGCAATTCTCTTGCCTCAGCCTCCCCAGTAGCTAGAACTACAAGTGCCTGCCACAACACCTAGCTATTTTTAGAGACGGGGTCTCTAGCTCAGGCTGGTCTCGAACTCATGAGCTCAGGAGATCCATCTGTCTCAGCCTCCCTGAGTGCTGGAATTACAGGCATGAGCCACCACACCCAGCCTTGAAAGGAAAACATTTTGATGACATTCAGTACATCAAGGGTAATATGTCAATGTTCTGATAGCCGTTCCAGAAACAGAGTTCCAAAATTGCTTTGAAGGGTGTACTCGGTGCTTGAATTAGAGCATAGCTTCCCAAAGAGAGGACTTTGAAGGTGCCTATAGTAATATTCAGCAATGAGGTATGTGGCACTTTTTCTAGGACAAGTTCATGAACTTAATTGTCAGATTTGGTAGCATTTGTTGAGGGGAGTAGAAATAAAGTCTCTGTTAATTACACGAATTTGTAAATCAGACGATGTGGGATGGAATCTTGACTCTGACATTTGCTCCCTTTGAAACCCTCTTAGACACATTGCTTACTTTGTGTACCTCAGTTTTTCTGTCTCATAAAAGAGAATAGCTGATTACATTACCTCTCAGAATTGATGCAAGGATTGAATGAGATAGGAGTAGGTGAAGAAATTGGTTGGGTGACTGGTAAATAGCACAGAAGCAATGGGTGTTTACTCGGGCATGAAGCGTTATTCCTTCCTCATGCCTCACCTGCCTTACCCCAGGTGCTCCTGCCCAGTACAGACAGTCCCACCCTGGTCCCTCTCTCATCCTTCCTACCTTGCCCAGTCCATCCTGCCACCCGGTTTCTTCTCTTCTTAAGTTTTCCACTCCACACCCGACCCTTGGATCTGAGTACAAATGCTCCTACCCTGTCCTCCCTGGCGTGGTCTCGTACTTGCTGTTTTCCTTAATCAATTCTGGGAAGCCAGTCCTCCACTTGGAACTCCACCCCATTTTCCAAGCTTTTCTTCAGCCATCGGGTGAGAGGTGCTACTTGGGGTGGTGGCAGTTTGCAGCCTGTAAAGAAATTTGTTTCTTACAGTGGTGAAGGCTAGGAAGTCCAGTGTAAAGATCTGACATCTGGGGAGAGTCCCCTTGCTGCTGGCCCATGGAGGAAGGTGAAAGGATGAGAGAGGGCCGGAGAGAGTCAGAGGTCAAACCCACAGCCGTTTGCTGGTTTATAATTGGTATTAACCCATTAATCCATTAACCTCCTATTACCCTCCACCTGTCAACACTGTCACATCCCCTACTAAGTTTCCAACAAATGCTTTTTGGGAGACACATTCAAACCATAGCAGAATTCTAGAAGAATCTCCTTTTGAGTGAAACAGCTCAATGACTTCAGCCAAATTAATATCAAAGAATTGATCCCCAGAAATGAAGTCTCCTCAGACAGGTGACTGTGGCTGTCGCTGAAGGCTTCCATGGTGCTGTCTGGGTGATGCCTACCCAGGCCTTTGCATCTTGTTCATTCCATGGAGTTCTGGGCTCTGGCTTTGAGGAAAGAGAACATCGATTCTGGTGCAGGTGGTCATGCATTCAAAATCCATTAACAAATGTTGGCTTTTATGTGTTACGTGCTGATTTTGGTTCTTGGGAACAGGCAGACTTCTGCCTTCATTGGACTTATGTTCTGTCAGGAGAGACAGGTAAAAAATAGCAGATGACAATTAAGAAAACTCAGCAGCTCCACGGGCCGGGTGTGCTTGTGCATTTTATGTGGGGTAGGAGCTCTCCGAGGTGACACTGGACCTGAGATCTGCATGACCAGGTAGAGGTCCTCACATGAAGACGTGAAGAAAGAGGCTTCCAGCCAGACTGCCAGTGCAAAGGCTCTGAGGTAGAAATGAGCTTGCCAAATGAGGGACAGCAAAGACAGGTCCCCTGGGCTGAAGTGTGCTTGAGTGAAGCTGGAAGAGAGAAGGCATGAGAGCGGAGAGGTGGGCTCTGTAGGTTATGAATGGGGTTCAGATTCTAAGTTGAGGGTAATTGGGAACCACTGAAGGCTTTTGAGCAGAGGAATTACTGTATTATGTTTTAAAATGTCACATAGGCTGTTGTATGAGGTACTAAAAGCCCCACAATCTGGCTTCCCCTGCCCCATGCTGAGGCCCCAGCATGCCTTGCAGCCACCCCTGCCCAGACTTGCACTACACCTCAGTCTGCCTCCTGGTTTAGAAACAGCTGGGGCACCTCTCCTCTTCCCCACCTCTGTCAGCACAGGCCACAGGAGCCCAGAATGGCTCCTTCCCACACTCTGCAGATCCTCTTCCCACCACCTTGTTCCAAGGCTCTGGATGAGTGTTCCGGAAGCTGACAAGATGCACGATCCTCTCCTCACACACACAAATGCCATGGCAACGGCAGCTCCGTGACAACAGTAAAGGAAGCCAGACTAGAATTCTCCAACCCAGAGAGCCAACCATCTGTGAGGCCAAACCCTCCAAATGTTGCCCGCTCTAAGTGCTCCTCTCCACTGGGCTTTTGCACATAGCAGAGGTGACATTTAAGTGGCATCAGAATAAACAGTGGGTGCATGTGAAATCCCTTCAAAGTGTGTACTTTCCTGCTCCAGTGTGACTGAGATGATGAGAAAATGAAGCAAAAAGAGGGACTAGAGTTGAGTGAGCAGGCGAGGTAGAGTTCAGTAACAGGAAGAGGCCATCCCCAGGGGAGGAACTGGTCACACAAAAAACAGCTGATATCCATGATTCCATTTTCAAGCCCATCAATCTAAGAAGTCTATTTTCCACAGAGGCAAAATTTTGTGTTTATTTTGATTAAAGCCCCCACTAAAATTTAACCCTGTGGGGCATGGGTTTTCATGGACTTGCCTTGTAATAATCGTTCTCCTATGGAATACATTGATATCTGCTAGGAACCGTGCCAAGCCCTTCACATGTCTTATCTCCTTTATTTTTTGCAACAAACTTAGGAGAGGAACCACAATTATCACTGGCCCTCCATTTCTACAAGTCAGATTTGACCAAAAGTGGCCTGAACATATTAGGGGAAAAACCACAATAAGAAATAGCAATACAACAGTTAAAAAATACAAATTTTAAACATATGGCGTAACAGCTATTTATGTAGCATTTACATTATATTGGGCATTATAATTAGTTGAAAGATGATTTAAAGTGTATGGGAAGTTGTGTGTAGGTTATATGCAGATACTCTGCCATTTATGTAAGCAATTTTCACATCCTAGGATTTGGTATCTGAGGGGGATCCTCGGTCAATCCCCTATGGGTACTGAGGTATCACTGTTCCTTCTTTTTTAAAGATGAGAAATCATGTTGGGAGATGCTGAGTGCCCCAGGTCATCTGGCTGGTAGAAGAGGAAGAAGAAAGTGAAGCAGGTGTGAGTTCTTGACCTTCATGAAGGGGTCAAGGCAGCCTGACAGATGCCCAGTTCCAGTGCACCTCCATTGCCCTCACATACACTCCGTAGGGAACCCTGCCATGGATGGGGTCCAGTGGTCTTGGAGGGATGAAGTCCAGCCTAGTAGACCCCAAGGATCCAGCACACATCATCAAGGGTTAGTGCAAGAAAATCTGGATGAGAGTGAGCTGGAACCCACCAGTGTGTGATGTACAGCGGCAGCTTGCCTTGACCTGTCATCAGTACCCTGTACCCACCTGCTGTTTCTCATATAGTCCTGCAGGAGCCCTGGGCACAATGCCCAGGTGCAGGACCTACTCCCCTTTCTCCTGCTACCAGCTGACATCAGGAGAACAGACAAGGCTGGAGGAAGGTGCAGGCTCCCAGCTGTCAGTTTGCCTTGTGCAGGGAGGATGAGAAACACCAGGGCGTCCAAGTGCCTCACCTGGGCCACTCACCCTACATGGAAGCTGCCTAGTTCTGGAGTTAGACAAAGTCTTGAGGGTGTGGACCTGGAAAAGGGTCTGGTGAGGACCATCTCTGGGAGCCAAGAGTGGGTGGGGCAGCTGTCCGGAGCCTTGGGGGGTGGTGGTAACAGGTGCCGCATTGAGTCAGAGCTCCCTCCTAAACCTAGGGACGCCTCCTTTCTGCTTTCCACATACCTCACCCCCATGTCATCTGGTCAGTAGCAAGTCTCCCCCAAAGACTTGATGAGCCTTTAACTCCCAGTATATGTGAAGATGACCTTATTTGGAAATAAGATTTTTTTTTTTGAGGCAGAGTCTCATTATGTTGCCCTCGATAGAGTGCTGTGGCATCACAGCTCACAGCAACCTCAAACTCTTGGGCTTAAGTGATTCTCTTGCCTCAGCCTCCCAAGTAGCTGGGACTACAGGCACCTACCACAACACCTGGCTATTTTGTTTTGTTTTGTTGTAGTAGTCATTGTTGTTTGGCAGGCTGGGGTGGTTTTGAACCTGGTGTATGTGGCTGATACCCTAGCTGCTGAGCTATAGGTGCTGAGCCTGGAAATAGTGTCTTTGCCGATGCAATCAAGTTAGACTCACTTGGGGGGGCCTAACCTAATATGACTGGTGTCTTTATAAGAACAGGACATGAGGAACATAGAGAACATAGAGCAGAGGCAGCGATTGGAATGGTACGGCTGTAAGCAAAGCAATGCCAAGGCTGAGCCCGCTGCTGGAAGAGACAGCAGGAATCCTCCCTGCAGGGTTCAGACACAGCTTGGCCCCGCTGACACCTTGATTCCTGACTTCTGGTCTCCAGAACCAGAAGACAACAAGTTTCTGTTGTTTTAAGCCATCAAGTTTGGGGTATACTCCCTCAAGGCCCAGCTCTCTCCACTCAGGGCCTTTCCCTCTCTCTCCCCTGTCACCCTGCAGCCCTGCACGGCAGGAAGGGTAGGTTACCTTTGAGGGCCCAAGTGCCCTGCCCTGCTGCATATCTTGCCCACACTGTTCCCTGCCCATGCTAGTCCCTCTGCTTAAGCTGTCCTCTGCCTCATCTGATGGTGAACTCCCACACAGCCTTCAAAACTCAGATGCAAGTTTTGACACTCTGTGCTGTGTGGGGCTGTCCTGACTTGAGTAGAGCCAGCTGCTCCCTCTGAGTTCTGTTCACCTGCTCTTGCCTCGTACTTATCAGGCGAGAGCCAGTTGCTTCCTGCCTATCTTCCCATGTGCCCTGTTTCTCCACCTCCAATCATGAGTTCCTTGAGAGCAGGGAGTATGTTCCTTGGCAGATAGTCAATAATTTGGTTAGTCGGCTGCCCAGAAGGTGAATGGAAGATTACGTAAAGAATTGGATGGCAGTGGTGGAGTACAGAAAACCCAGGAAAACATCAACACAACTGGCTCTGTGTACGCAGTGTACCCTGGGGCTCTGGTGTTAGTAGGGAGGGACCTAGGGGTTGTGAGACCCAATGCTTATGGCGTCCCCTTCGAAACAGGAACACAAAACAGGTCCAGGGCTCTGGAAGGGGTCTGTACAAGCACTGGGGCCCCAAATCTTGAGCTCCACCAGCACCCTGCTGTGAGCTTGGCTGCAGTGCCTGGGCCGCAGGCTTAGCAGCTCACCCACTTCCTCCTCACCCTGACCGCTAACCACAGGCAGCACTTTCACTGAGATTGCTTCCCCTTGAGGTCTGCAGGTCTGAGGCAGCCCAGGGGCACGGGTTGCAGCTTTACCCCGTCTGCCTGAGAGGTGAGCAGGGTCACCTCTAAAGCTTCTGTTAGTCTTTCCTTCTCTGCTTCCCAGGGGCTGGCTTTGCTGCTTTGCAGTTTGAACTCCCTGTGACTTTTCTAGAGGCAGAAAGGAAGGAGGAGGGGGCCAGGTGACCTCAAGACCTACGCTTCTGTCCCTTGCTACCAGCCTCAAAGGACTGTGGAGTGGCCTAGTGTCTCACAGTGTATTGTTTCCAAAGCTGCTGTGACAAATACCCACACAGGAATCTATTCTCAGTGCAGGAGGCTGGAAGTCTGGGATGAAGGTGGCGGCTGACAGGCTCCCTCTGAAGGCCCTGGGGAGGACTCTTCCTTGCCTCCTCCAGCTTTGCTGGCTCCCACCGTCTTTGGCCTGTCCTGCACTTGGGGTTCCCTTTGTGTCTTCCTCTTACATGGACACCTATCGTTGGGTTTGAGTCTCACCTGAAGTCCATCCCAATGTCATCTCCAGGTCCTGAATTTGCATCTGCAAAGAGCTTTTCCAAATAAAGTCAAAGTTATAGGAACTGGGGAGTTAGGACTTGAGCATATCTTGTTGAACTGGGGAGTTAGGACTTGAGCGTATCTTGTTGGATAACGTAATTCAGCCTACTATCCATGGAGACAGTGATCTGACCTGCTCACCTGGGGAGGCTGCTGGCCTTCTCCTCAACTGCAAGGGTTGGGGGGTCAGTGCAGGAAGAGCTTGAGCTTCTGAGGACAGGCACATCTTACACCCAGCTCAGAGCCTCCCTAGGGAAGCTGTGCAGGCCACCATCACGTGCTCCCTTCTGCTTCTGGCCCTCACCCCACCCCTCCCTAGGCCTCGGTTCTCTTTCTAAGACCCAACTCTCTTGTCTCTTGTCCCCACACTCCTCTCCTCCCCTGTACTCTCCAGCTTCCCCTGTACTCTCCAACTCCTCTTTGTGGCCTCCACTTGGCCTTGTTCCAAGCACAGGGTTTTCCATGGAGGCAGGTCCACTCCAGGGGTGAAACCCTGAGTCCAGGGGTGGCTACCCTGGGCCAGCTCTCCCCTGGTTGGCACTTGCCCTGTTCCAGCTGCCCTGCTTGGCTTCTTCCTAGGGTGGTACATTTGATTCAGGGCAAGGAGCAAAAGCCCATCTGGTCCTGAGTCAGAACGACATCGTCACTTCTCATTTCCACTTCCCAGCACCAGAGCTCCAGCCCTTCCCACCTGGGGACTGTTGACTGCAGAGGTGAGGGGGTGAGATTAATCAACACCTCAACCTCCTCACACTTGGGCTTCATGGTTCCTTATTTTTTGTCTCTGCTTATTTTTGTCTATCTTGTCTAGGAGAGCAGTGACACCCTGAGGGTGGGTGAGCCTTGGTATGGACTTGCAGTGACACCCTCAGCACCCTGTGTGCAGTGGGTGAGCCTGGGTATGGGCTTGCGGTAACACCCTCAGCTCCCCTGTGTGTGGTGGGCGAGCCTGGGTATGGTCTTGTGGTGACACCCTCAGCACCCTGTGTGCCAGAGCCTGGGTGTGGGCTTGTGGTAACACCCTCAGCTCCCCTGTGTGTGGTGGGCGAGCCTGGGTGTGGGCTTGTGGTGACACCCTCAGCTCCCTGTGTGCAGTGGGTGAGCCTGGGTATGGGCTTGCAGTGACACCCTCAGCTCCCCCGTGTGTGGTGGACAAGCCTGGGTGTGGGCTTGCAGTGACACCCTCAGCTCCCCCGTGTGTGGTAGACGAGCCTGGGCGTGGGCTTGTGGTGACACCCTCAGCACCCCATGTGCCATGAGTTCACACATTACCCTCCTTTTACATAGAGGAAAGTGAATGGCTGCAGAGTTCAAGGTCATGTTCCTGTAAATGGGGAGCTGGGATTCAAAGAAGTGTTTTCATGACCTTAACATTGTGGCCTCTGACTTCTAGGCTCAAAGACTGACTTGTGTAGAATGTGTGAGTCTTGGTGGCCTGTGGGTTGGTTTCCTGCCCACAGCCTTTGGTGCCCAGGGACCAGGGCCCATGAGTGTCCAGACCTCACCTCCTTCTGCCCTCCTCCCCAACCCCTCCCAGCTGGCTCCCTCCGGAAGCCCCACGTTGGGTATCATTTCCTACAGAGGAAGTCTCCTTTGTCCCTGGAAGTGCAGATCTGGCCCTAAGAGGGGCGGGCTTCTCTGGGGCTATTGTGTGGCACTTCCTTCTTGGCAGTGGGCCATGAGCCTCTGGGCCCCTCTGCTGCCTGGCTGTCCAGGGCTGAGCCCTCCCACAGGTCCCCAGGCTGGGAGAACACTGATGAAGCAGCCAGCTGTAGGTCAGGTGACTGTGACTTGGCTCTGCTCTCAGGGAGACAAGGGTGTGATGAAAGACAAACCACTCAGAGCTCCCTAGCCAAGCCCTTCCCAACCCTCACCCACAGGGACCATGAGGGGAATGAAGTGATCAGAGCTGTTGTTTTAATTGTGGCAGGCTGTGCATCACATAACACTTACCATCTTAATTGTCTTTAAGCAGCCCTTTTGGTGGCACTAAGCAGTCACATTATTGCACAGTACCTACCTGTCTTTGTGCTCGCCCAGGCTGCTCTCTGTCTCTGCTCCTGTCCGGCTGTCTCACAAATCTCGTCTCACTTCTCTTCATGGTGTTCCCAGCCATGTGACTTGGGTCTAGCCAGTGAGCAGGAATCTTTGGAGTCATTGCCAGGAAAACTTCAGATGCTGGTGCAACCCTGATCCCTGCTGTCTACCTTGAACCCCAGCGTGATGGTTGCAGCGATAGCCGTCTGATGGACTCCAAGACAAGGGTGAAGAGTTCACTCTAGACGTCAGTAGCGTTGTGCTGCTGAGGCTTGGACAGAGCTCTCTCATGCTTAGCGAGAATAACAGACCCTACTTGTTTAGGCTGCTTGTACTCAAGGCTTTTGTTCCTTGAAGCTAAACAGCTTCCTAATCAATGTGGGTTCTCATCCCAGTGCTCAGCACCTGCCCTGCACAATCCTGGCTCTGATCTATTCCAGCTTGGCCAGGGCCCCACAGGGCCCCACCTTCCTCTGCCTCTTTGGACCCCAATCCACAGGGTCTCCCTGTGAGGAAAGGACAGCCTTCCTATTCCTGCCGTCTGGCTAGCTTCACCCAGTTCCCTCAAATCTTCTCTGAGCCTGGAGTCCTACTCCAAGGCTGCCCAGGGGCTGTGTCCTGGCTGCCCCTTTGCCCTCCCCTAAGGAGTACTGCCCTAAGCCTCTCTTGCACCTGGCAGTGCCTCTCTTATTGCCTGGGCACCACTCCTGGATCCTGCCACCCATGTGCCCAACACTGTGTCTGCTCCTTGATTCCTACCGCTGGGCCCTCCCTGTGTCCCAGGTGGGGCCTGACTTGCACTCAGCCTGACGAGGTGGGTAGTGCTGAGTTGTATGCCTGGGGACTTTTGTAGTTTGTGTGGGGACTCTGCTGACCCTGACTGTTAAAGGGCAGGAGCCCTGCCCGCTGGAGGCTGCAGCCCTGGAAATGACCTTGTTTTCCACCCCCTTTCCCCAAGAAGCTGCTGTCAGACCAGATGTGCAGGGTTACACTTCTGGGTAGGGATGGGTGCCTGACCAAGTGTGCTGTAGATGGCAGGTGCAATCCTAAACCAGAGAGAGACAGAGCTGTGATGGTCTTCCTGCCAATCTGGGAGGTGCTGGTAAGGAGTAATTTGAGAACCAAAAATGGACTTTATTTGTACCTTAAGCTGGTTAAGTTGGCCAACCCTCTTTTTCCAAGTAAATACCTGGAAGGGTCAGTGCAGAATTAAATGAACTATTTGAAAGCATTGAACACAGAGTAGGGCTGAGGAGGCACTGAGCAGGTACTGTTTCTTTTCCATTCCCTCCCCAGTGCTTTTACCATCTTGGCTCTTTAGACATAGGGTTCACTCTGTATCCCCAAGGCCAAATGTAGGACCTGACACACACAGTAGATGCTCAAGCAATGTCTGCTGAATGGATAGGTAACCTGGGTACTGACTGTTTCCGAATCAGTACAGAGCAAGGGCTGGGGCCTTCTGATCCTGGGCTTGGCCTCCCCGTTGCCCACCCTGAGACCCCCGGTTTGGGTTTGCTCTCTGCCTCCTGTCAGGCCCTAGTGCAGGCCTGGAGTGCATTCCTCTTCTTGCTCCAGGCTGCTGGGAGGGGCCCGCATGCTTTCTCTAAATCCTGGGTTGGAAGGTTTTGTTTCCAGCACTCTCACTTGTTAAGCTCTCTTAAAGCCTCCCTCCTGTCATGGGGGTAGGGGTGAGGGAGCTCCAGATGTTAATGTGTAATGTGATGAGACTGACTCAAAGAAAACAGCATATAGAAGCCTGACTAGTTCTCAAGTCAGCACCATGTCGTCAAGCATGAGCTGTCTGTGGTTAAGGTTAGCTTGGGCGGCCTCCAAGGAAGTTTAAGTTGCTTTGGCTGAAGAGATGTGCTCATGCCTGGGTGTGCGTGCGTGCATGCGTGTGTGTGTGTGTGTGTGTGTGTGTGTGTGTGGCTATTTGTGGTCTTGAGTGTCTGATTCAACCACCTTTATGAGAAACTGTTATTGATGATAATTTCCACTTGTACAATAGTGCTTTTTCATCTCCAATTTTTTTTTTTTTTTTTTGGTAGAGACAGTCTCACCCTCGGTAGAGTACCATAGCGTCACAGCTCACAGCAACCTCCAGCTCCTGGGCCCAGGTGATTCTCTTGTGTCAGCCTCCTGAGTAGCTGGGACCACAGGCACTCACTACAACACCCATCCATTTCTTTGTTGCAGTTTGGCTGGGGCTGGGTTTAAACCCGCTACCCTTGGTATATGGGGCCGGCACCCTACCCACTGAGCCACAGACGCTGCCCTATCCATTTTTTTAAAAATATTAACTCATTTGAACATCACAATACCCAGGAAATGAATACGACTGTAGCTTTATATTAGATTATTAAGGATGAAATGTCTGATTTCCCTAAGTACTAAGTTTGACAGTTGATATCTCTGACATTGCACCTTGACACTTCTTGTTTTATTTGTGTTATGAAGGAACATTCTCAGTTTTTCAAGTGCATTTTTTGGCTTGGAGATTATCTTTCAAAGTTTTTTAGAGCAATTTTTTTTTGAAACCATGGATAAGTCAAAAGTTCGTGTTATGAGTTCCATTGTGGAACCAATGTAGTACAGATAGCTCAAAATATCCATGAAGGGTTTGGGAAGGATGTGGCTAATGCATGCACATTACATTGATGGTTTGAGAAGTCCTATTCTGGGCACTGTAATCTTGAAAATGAAGGCTGGTTGTGGTGGCTCATGCCTGTAATTCTAGCATGCTGGGAGGCCGAGGCAGGTGGATTGCTTGCCTCATGGGTTCAAGACCAGCCTGAGCAACAAACGAGACCCTGTCTCTACTAAAAATAGAAAAACTGAGGCAAGAGAGTTGCTCAAGCCCAAGAGTTGGAGGTTTCTGTGAGCTATGACACTATGACACTCTACCCATAGGGTGACAGTTGAGACTTTGTCTCAAAAAAAAAAAAAAGAACCATGTGGGTGACCTGAGACCAAGGTAGATAATGATGAGCTGAAAGTGGTGGAAGTGAATCCATCTCAACATCTGTGTGCACTGCAGCAAGGTTTGATGTCACTAATCGGCAAGGTACAGAAGCTGGATAGAAGGGCTCTGCGTGGATTAACTCATGGTGTCTGTTGAGTGGTCATCCTCACTGGTATTATCCAGCGCAGCTTTGTGAAATCTGGTCAGTCGATTACAGCAGATGTCCACTGAAACCAATTGGATGAAATGATGCTGTGATTAAGCAGCCGAGAGTGGTCAATAGAGACAGGCCAATCCTCTTGCAAGACAACGCTTGACCACACGTTGCACAAACAATGCTGCTCAAACTACAGGAGCTGGATGTGGGAATTCTCTGTTATCTGCCATATTCACCAGACCTTGCACCAACTGACTACCACTTCTTCCAGGCTTTGGATCACTTCTTGCAAGGAAAAATATTTAATTTGCAACAAGCTCTCCAGGCTTCTTTGCTGCTGGCATAAACAAGCTACCATTAAGATGGCAAAACTGTGCCGATAGTTTGGGAGCATACGTTGTTTAATTGTACTGCTTCTTGTTTGAGATATAATAAAGTACACTTTTGATTTGAAATCAGACGTTTCATATTTAATGACCTAATACTGTGTTTCCCCAAAAATAAAACCTACCCCCAAAATAAGCCCTACAGGATTTCTATGCATTTGTTAAATATGAGCCCTACTCTGATAATAAGACCTAGTGATGGGTGTGTCTATGCAGCGTATCTGCATAGCCATGCCATGCATTTTGGCATGGAGCAGTAAGGAAGACTAGAATACCTTTTATCGGCCACAGCTCCTTTCTTCAATCTGTTCGCACTTGCACGGGTGTGCATGTGATAACTGCAGTCACAGGCATCCTATTGCACACGTGCAAACTCCTAGGGGAAAGAAGTTCACGCATCACTAGCGCCAGCCCCACCAACAAGGTCAGCTCCCCCTGTCAGGTTCCAGAAGAAGATGACTTAACTGTATTTGAATAAATGTAGATTGCTGTATTACACTTAATAAAAATAAGACATCCCCTGAAAATAAGCCATAGTGTGTATTCTTGAGAAAAAATAAATATAAGACAGTGTCTTATTTTCAGGGAAACACAGTACACGTAGGTGGAGAAATAGCTGCTTAAGGAGCTAACTTAGTACCACAGAGTGAAGTCATGGCAACTAGAACTTGAGCCCTTGGCTCAGCACCTCTGGCTCAAGTGGCTAAGGCACCAGCCACATACACCTGAGCTGGCAGGTTCGAATCCAACCCAGGCCCACCAAACAACAATGATGGCTGCAATCAAAAAATAGCTGAGTGTCGTGGTAGATGCCTGTAGTCCCAGCTACTTGGGAGGCTGAGGCAAGAGAATCACTTAAGCCTAGGAATTGGAGGTTGCTGTGAGCTATGATGCCACAGCACTCTACCCAGGGTGACAACTTGAGGCTCTGTCTCCAAAAAAAAAAAAATAATAATAATAATTAAAATTAAAATAAATAGAACTTGAGCCCAAGCTCTGTCATTCACATCATGCAGAAATATCTTGTCAGGAACCAGGTTCAGAAATATGGTAGATACCTGGGGAAGCAAGATGGGCTTGCCCCAGGATGTTTATATGTTATCGTGGGGGATGAGCAGGTGCACCTGACGGCCTGGAAGCACAATGTACATCCACTATGAGGATGAAAGAACCAACCACATGTGATAAGAAGACAGAGCAGCAAATTAAATCTGGCAGCAGGATCAAGGAGGGCTTCCTGGAGGGGGTGTCCCATAAACTGGTCTTTGTGCCAATTAGGATTTTAGTGAGCTACAAACCAGCAACCAGCTATAGTGGCTTAAACATGAGGGGCTTATTCTCACAACATTAGAAGCCTGAAATGAGACTCCTTTTAGCTTCCTTCTCTTTAGAGAGGGTGAGAGACCTGTGAGCCTCTAGAAAGGCAGTGTGGGTGGAGAAGTACAGGGTGACTCCATGGAAACAGGAGGTGGTGCCCTGTGGTCAGAGAGATGGAGTGTTTTTGTGTGACTATGTGCACGTGTGCCCACCTGCATGCACACATGTGTACCCATACACGTGTGCATAAACTCATGCATATGAGGGTGTGTGTGTGTGTGTGTGTTGCTGTGAGGTGATGATTATAATGGAGGATAAGGAATGAGTTTGATCATGAAGGCCTGGAGAAGGTCAGCCTGATTCTGTGTTGAGTGCCCATGACCTGGCTGCAGAGTGACTTGGTTGGATCATGGTGGCAGTGGATGGTGGCTGGAGAGGAGGGAGTTCTGGTGGCAAAGAGATGAGGGGGCTATGGATGGGGCAGCTCAGAATCATAAACCAAAAGCTGATAATATTTTCAGAAAATGCATCCCCAGGTAGGAGGACTTTAGACCTTCCCTACAGCTGTGTAGGAGTGGCAAAGCCTGGTGGCCACACCATGGGCTGGGAGTCACTTTGGCCATTCATAAAATTCTCTGTGCCTCATTCTCCTTATGTGTAAATGAGAGATAATTGTTTTGCCAACACCTGCCAGAGATCACTGAGCTCACCTGACAGGGTGGGTGTGGTGTAAATGCTGAAATGAATGCTCCTACCATCAGGGGATTACAGATGCAGAAGGCCTCGCTTTAACCTGATGGCACATCTGTGGTCTCCTCTAAGGGCACTCTGGTGTCCAATCCTGTGCTGGCCCATGTGCACAGCATGTCTGCTCTCCAGCCTGGGCATCCCTGAGCAGCTGCTCAGAGCCAGGGCGGCCAGCTGGCACCTGGCCAGGGTGCCCTGAGAGGTTGTTTCTCAGAGTCATTCATAAAAACTCCAAAGGCTGGCCCAGTGCCCTCAGTCACCCGGTGCCCTCTTTGCCTTGATGTTTGTGTCTTCTCATTCCCTGAATCCCGTGCTCTCCCTGGACCGTGGGGAGTGAGTGCTGAGCAGACAGCGTTTAGCCCACTGTTCTGGGCCCTGGAGGGCCCGAGTCAGCATTCACTCTGCACACGGCCCCTCCTTGCCTTCCTGTCACTCACATCTAGTGGGGACACTAACAACAGAAGAGCAGCAGCAAGTGTGGACTATGTGCTGCAGGGAGAGTCCCAGCATGGCCTGCAGGTGCAGAGCCATAGGTGAAGGGGCCTGTCCAGCACTGCCTTGAGCTCCAAGAAGACTTCTTAGTAGGGTCATGTCTATACCAAGAGAATGAGATTCAGTCCCTGTCCTTGAGGCACCGACACCCAGATAGGTGCATAGACATTTACAACATTATGTCCTGATTTCTGCCAACTGTTATGATAGAGTAGCTTGCATCAAACCGACCCTCCAGCAGAAAACAACTATGAAGTCTGAAAAAAAGCAAAATAAAATCTGAGAGTTTTGTAGAGGAACTGAGGCCACCTGGAAGTGAGGGGCCAAGCACCTAGAAGGGGGGAGCTTCATGTTTGTTTTTGTCTGTGATTTCTGGCTCATAACTCCCATAGCTCTTCTTACAGTAAATGAAATCTTTCTCACTTTCTCCTGCCCTTTCACCTTCCTAAGACTATCTTGCCCCATACCATGGAGGAGGGAATGATACACAGAGAGGCCAGGAATTATCTGAACAGACCCGTCTTGCTGAGTTTAGATCATGACCTTTTTGTCCAATCACATTTCGACACTGCTGTCTCTGCTTCAAGCAAGCCTACATAAAGAAGCATGGGTAAAACCCCTAAAGGACAGCCTTCCTTTATTTGAGGGGACCTTAATTATATTGTCAACTGTAATGTTCCCGACTTTAAAAAGTAATGTAACCGCAAAAACATATGTCATCAGTGAGAACTTATAAATCAGTAGCAGGTGGCTTGACTGGAGGTCTTATTTGAGACACATGCACATCCCAGAAGATGTACTGATACGCCTACTGCCATCTAATGGCAGCATATGATAATTGCAGGGAAAATGTATGAGAAAATGTTTTAAAGTGTAGTAACCAAAAAAGTCATAAAATTACAGTAAACATTGGAGCCTGACATCAAGTTGTTTAACAAATAATTATTGAATAAATAATTTATTGTCAAACTGTTCTTTCAGCTGCTTTTGTTTCACAATTTCCATATCTTTTTCTTCCCTTATTTTAAAACTATGTTCTTCTGCTTTTAAAATTTTTTAAAAGACCAAAAAAAAAAGTAAAAATAAGAAATAGCAGTCATCCATGGTTCCAGTGATTCCAGAACTAATTATAATCTGATCAATAGTTTTAATATGTTTTCTTCCTGTTCTTTTTTTTTTTTTTTTTTTTTTTAGACAGAGCCTCAAGCTGTCCCCCTAGGTAGAGTGCCGTAGCATCACAGCTCACAGCAACCTCCAACTCCTGGGCTCAAGCGAGTCTCCTGCCTCTGCCTCCCAAGTAGCTGGGACCACAGGCGCCCGCCACAACGCTCGGCTATTTTTTGGTTGCAGCCGTCATTGTTGTTTGGCGGGTC
>CAUYTI010117837.1:0-43894 GCA_963575145.1 Galago senegalensis | reverse complement strand
ACAGCAACCTCCAACTCCTGGGCTCAAGCGAGTCTCTTGCCTCCGCCTCCCAAGTAGCTGGGACCACAGGCGCCCGCCACAATGCCCGGCTATTTTTTGGTTGCAGCCGTCATTGTTGTTTGGCGGGTCCGGACTGGGGATGCGAACCCGCCACCTTAGGTGTACGTGGCTGGCACCTTAGCCGGTTGAGCTATAGGCGCCGAGCCTACAAACTTCTTTTAAAGTTTATGACAAATCAAAATCCTTCCATACGCTTTGCTTAAGTATTTTCTGGAAGACATCAAGTTTTCATCCCACTGATGGGTGGAAATACGAGTCGTATGGTTTTAATAAAGCATGTTCTCCCTACAGGAGGTTTTTTTTTTTTAAGAATTGCTGTGTTCTAGCATAACCTACATTATAAAGTTTATTTCAAATACTGAATGGAACATTAAAATAGCAGATATCATGATTTCTAACTAATTGCCTTGAGTAACTGAATAATAATTCCTCACATTACTTGGCACTATTTTAACTCTGCAATCTGCAATGCTCCCTCTATCCCAGTGAATAACAATGTTATAATGAAGTAACAGTAACAGTAAGATGTAATAGAATGACTCAAGTTGAGGTTTATTTATCAGTAGACAGGAAATATTTAAGTTTAAAGGAGTAAAAGGACAAGGAATATAATAATACTAACTATAATATTTATTTACTTACTTACTTAGCACTATTTACAAAGTTTTGTCTTAGGACTCACTTTATCCTAAAAACCATTTTAAAGATAAACATTGTAGTCAGCGGATTCTGGTTTGTCAATACATTGAATCTTCAATGTATTCTAGAACTACATACATATTTTAAAGTTTAAAAGGTGTTTTTTTTGTTTATTTGTTTTTGAGACAGAGCCTCAAGCTGTCCCCCTGGGTAGAGTGCTGTGCCATCACAGCTCACAGCAACCTCCAACTCCTGGGCTTAAGCGAGTCTCCTGCCTCAGCCTCCCAAGTAGCTGAGACCACAGGCACCCACTACAATGCCCAGCTATTTTTTGGTTGCAGCCGTCATTGTTGTTTTGGCAGGCCCAGACTGGATTTGGACCTGCCACCTTAGGTGTATGTGGCTGGCGCCTTAGCCACTTGAGCCACAGGCGCCAAGCCTAAAAGTTATCTTTTAATGTCGTTTCTTCCAAAAAAAAAAAAAAGTCCTAAGAAGAAACCAGCAGGAAATGAATGATTATCTCTACATCTCTGCTTAACATGTCAATAAAAGTAAAATGAGAATCTGCAAGATGAAATAACTTGCTCAAAGTCCCTAGACTGGTGAAGTGACACAGACAAGGGGTAAGGCACAGACCAGTATTTATATCTGTGACCCTGCCACCTTCTCACACCCAGCTCACCCTGCTTTAAACAGGTACAGGTTCAGGGCTTACTCAACAGTCAACAGTCACTGGGAAGGTAGAAGACATGAGGTTCGCCTGGCACAGCCTTGGATGGACACGCACATTCCCCCGCATCCCATCTGATCAACGTCCCTATTCTCAAGGTAGGCGGTTTGGGCAGACATGGTTTCCACACACAAGGAGTTTATAGTCTAGTAGAACAAACAATAACACATATAAATAGTAAATATAATTCATGGTAGAGAGAACTCAATGCACTAACATAGGTAAAAATCAGACAATTACAGTGCAGAGATTCCAACACGGGAATCAAGGAAGGCTTCACTAAAGAGACAGCATTTAGTCTCGGCACCCGTAACACAGTGGTTATACAGCACTGGCCACATACACCAAAGCTGGAGGAGTCGAACCCAGCCTGGGCCAACTAAAACTACAACGACAACTACAACAAAAATAAATAGCTGGGTGTTGTGGCAGGCGCCTGCAGCCCCAGCTACTTGGGAGGCTAAGGCAAGAGAATTGTTTCAGCCCTAGACTTTGAGGCTGCTATGAGCTGGGATGCCACAGCACTCTCCCCAGGGCAAAATAGTGGGACTCTGTCCGAAAGAAAAAAAGAGAGAGAGAGAGAGAGAGACAGCATCTAAGAGGAAAAAAAGACAATCAGGATTCAGAAAAGTTGCAAGGAAAATAAATGTTTAAATATACAGAAAAAGACCTCTCTCCCAGATCAGTAAACACTGCTTCGCTCATCAGAGAATAATCATGATTATCCTGGAACTATCCCAGGTGATAACTCCAACCCAGTGCTTCTCCATAAAGAATGTCTGTTTACATCCCACAACCAGATCTCAATTTTAGACTTTTCTGTGTCTACGTAACAAAGTCACTGTCATTCATTCTACAAATAGCTGTCAATATCTACTCCGTGTCAGGCACTGTGCTGAGCCTAGGAATTCAATGATGGACAAGAGAGAGAGGTGTGTTGACCTCACCTACTGGAACTCACAAGGCAAAATACAAGCAATTAAAACAAAAATAAAGCATTAATGGTACAGTAAAGGAGTTAGAGTACTCTGAGAAACCATGATAATGGCAATTACACTAAAGCAAAGACAGATGGAAACTTTTTTAGCCAACTCCACATAAGTTTACTACAACTCTCTTATGTGAAGTGGCAATATTGCAATTATTAACTGCAAAAGGAATTCTCTCCAAGATACAAATTCCTTCCCCTTTGCTTCAGAAATTTTTTTCCCTTTAATTCATATTAAGTACTGTTACAATATAACATGCTCAGATCACCTGAGATTCTATCTTTCTCAAAAATTCCAACCAGTGCTTCTTAACCTTATAGTTAAATGACACTTGAGAATATAATCTTCTCCCTTCATTAAAGTCATGCCTTGTAAGTGATGAAGGGAAAACTTGGCCTTCCTTCCTGGATGTAGACTTTACTGCCTCCCAGGAGCCTCATTCCTGAGACTGCAGTAACATTCAGTTTTGGCCCCTTAGCCACAACTAAACCAGACCTACCTTGGAAAGACTAAACCCACCTCCTCTCCAAGTCTCTTGTCTCTTCCTCTCCACTGGCTCCTTCCTTTCAGCATAACCCTGACTGCCTGCACTCTGGCTTTCCTTTCAATTACACGGATAAGGTACATGTAGCCAAGAGCCCCATGAAGGAAGAGCAGGGTCCTGTTCTCAAAAGAAAGGAAGATGTAGCAGAGGCAAAACCTAGAATGTCTCCCACAACACAACAGTCTCTCTCTCAGAGAGAATAAGCACAGAGGATGCTGGGAGACAGCCAGGAAGCAAATTATTGTGAATACCACCTTGAGGGGCACAGCTGTCCAGATGCTGTTATGCCACTGAAGAACTTCAAAGCTCAGTCCTTCAGCCTGGCAGCAGGGTGAGGTGGCTGAAAGCAGGAAAGGCTGAGATGAGACCTGTTAGTGGACCGGGGGGAGGGGGATCCACAGAACACTGTGGGAGACAGAACGGCAGTGGGAACTGAGTAAAGAGGTGAGGACGGCTGCAGCGACACGAGGTCGGACACACAGTGGATATAAGGAAAGCACATACACCAAGACACACAGGAGAGAGCAGCAAGATGACTGTAACGTCTGCAGACCAGAAAACTTAACTGAAATGGGAATCAAAAAGCAGGTCTGGTTACAAGGAAAAGGAGCTCATTCTGAACATAAGCAACTTGCTCCCAGAACAACCAGGGGAGACTTCTCTGGGAGACATTCTCACAAGGACCTGAGAAGGACTCCAGTGAAAGAGACACCAAACCAATCAAAGCACATTTTCTTGTGATAAAATGCTCTGCATTTTAACCCTGAAGAACTTTATGAAATCACTACTGTCTCGTGCTAGGAAGAACTTTTGACAGATGGGACACAGTTTACAGACTTTATCGTTGCCTTAACTACTTCATTTCTAACACAAAAAAAGGTGTTTTGGAAGTACTACTGTTCATGTTATAAATCTCTGTGGTTGAGAATGCCTTTTGGTTTCAAAAGCTCACTTTTGCCACTGAATTTACCATCCCTGACAAGGCTTTGACTCTTTGTTTTAATGATGCCATTTAATTACATATAAACTTCAAAAGACATTATGAATTATTGGCTTTATTATCCACACTAGCAGTTGAATACAGGAATTATTAGAAGTCAATATAACATGTAAATAACCATCCAAAATGAAATAAGTGATCTGGGGATAACATTTCATGAGGCCCACACAACTTACAATCAGAAAACAACATGCCAATCACATAGTGTAGTCCCAAGACATTTTCAACTATTACAAGAGGAGGCTACAGTATAGCTACGACCCGCCAAGAAATGAAAGGCAACACCTCATATAATGACAACTAATTAGAAATAAATTCTTCTGTCCTCTTTATGTTACCAATAACAAAGCCTTAATGAGATTTAGACCTTTTGTAATATGGCTGTCCAGCCTAGTAAAGAATTTTTAAATTAGCAAAATGTAAATTGATTCAGGGTATTTTGGTGATAGGACAGTACAGAAATGATCTTAGGCTGAAAAAGATCAGGAAGACAGCCAGGAAACAAACTATTGTGAATGCCACCGTGAGGAGCACAGGAGTGTAACTTTACAGATTTAAAATAAGAAACAGCACTGAGAAACAACAACAAAAAATATCATTGTTGGTACAACTAAATGGTCAAGATATACCCACAAAATAACTGTTTCAAACTCACTCATTTGTAAATTTCTAAATTAAAAAGAAAGTTCTTCAAAATAATTTAGATCTCAATCTATTACAACACCCTGGATGTTGTCACAGGTCATGCAGAAGAACACATACATAGTCCCCATCTTATGGTCAGCTTCATAAAAACAAACTGACTAAAAATAGCACCATTTTCTGCATCTAGCCAAAATCTTCCCCAGCGTGGCCCAGAGCCCAACTAACTTATGCTAGGAATTCCTTCTTCCCATGTGAGTCTCAACATGCAGTCATAATTCTGTTTTTCTTACAGTGGTTACTCTGTAATTTTTTTTAAAACACAAAGGGTAATATACCTAATCCATGAATTCAAAATTTAACAATCAACAGCTACAAGCTTATTAAACACTCATAAAATGGGGTGTTCTAAAATCTCTTTGTGCTTTGACTCAGCATCCACAAGGTTTCCCAACCCGGTAGCTATATTTAGGGCAGGGGTAGGGATGTGAATCACTTGCTTTTTCTAGCAGTGGTGTCCAACCTTTTTCTTTGCTACACATCGGAAGAAGCAGCACTGTCTTGGACCACACATTAAAAACACAAACACCAACAAAAGCTGATAAGCAAAAAAAAGAAAACCTGTGTGTACTTTTCTTGATATATGACCCCAGAGATAAGCTAAAAAAAAAAAAAAACTTCACAAACTCAGTGTGTGGCCCATAGGCTGTAGGCAGAACACCCCTGTATCCACAGCATAATCAACATATTTGGGAAAAACCAGAAATTTTATATATTAAATCTAACACTAATGCTTTACATAAGCTACTATATTAGATACATGTTTCATGATTGCAATTAATTCTCATTTAACTGTAGAAACGCTTAAATTCTGAAAATAATTTTTCCACATTTTGTAATTTATTGTCCACATTCTCAATTGACAAATATTAAAAAGAATGTCAGTGGGTGTACACTGGTTTGTTTTCCATTTTGACAATTAAATGTATAAACAATGCTTCTGTCAACATGTTCTTAGGCACGATTCTTGGTGTGTATTTGCACACATTTCTGTTAGTATTTGCCAAGGTGTAGTATTGCAGAGTTACAGGGCATGCAAAGCTTGACTGATGCCATAGAAGAGTTCTTACTGCTCCACATCTTTGACAATGTTGACACTGTCCCTTTTTGTAACCATTCTGGTGTGTACGTAGCGTCAGGACCTGTTGCATAACTCAGGAGGCCCAGCACAATATGAAAATGTGGGGCTACTTGTTCAAAAAATTAAGCACTTCTAGATTAAGTCCAACAGGGCATGAAACTCACTGTGGTGTGTTTGTGTGTCAGCCTGGGTATTAATATCTCACTATAGTCTTAATTAGTATTTTCCTGATAACTTTTGAAGCTGATCCTTTTTCATGTTTACTGGCCATTTAGCAATTCTCTTCTGTCAAGTGTCCCTTCAAATCTCTTGACTGTTTTCTACTGACTCTTCTTTTTCATACTGATTTGTAAATGTTCTTCATATATTCTTCATATGGGTCCTTGGTTGATCTTTGTGTTACAAGTATCTTTCCCCACCCTGTGGCTTACCTTTCACTCTCATTATCATGAATACAAATTCTCAATTCTATGTTTTAAAATGTATCAGTCTGTTTATGTTACTACTTTTATATGTCCTATTTAAACTATCTTTTCTTCACCCAAGCTCATGATGATGTTTCTTTATATTATCTTAAAAAAAAAAAAAAAAAAGAGTCTTTCTCTGTTGCCCAGGCTAGAGTCCCAGGGCGTCATCATAGCTCACTGCAACCCAAACTCTGGGGCTCAAGTGATTCTCTTGCCTCAGCCTCCAAGAAACTGGGAATACAGGTACCAGCCACCACGTTCACCTTTTTTCTGATTTTTCTGATTTTTTTGTAGAGACATGGTCTTGCTCTTGCTCAGGCTGGTCTCTAACTCCTCGCCTCCCATAATGCTAAGATTACAGGTGTGAGTCACTGCACTCAGCCCTTTATGTTATCTTTTTAAAAGCATTATTGATTTGGCTTTTACCTTCAGGTCACCCTAAATCTATTTTTTTGATAATGATCAATGTTCATTTTTTTTCCATATGTATATCCAGTTGTCCTAGAATCATTTATTAAAAAGACTGTCCTTCTTACATGGTTCTAAAGTGTACTTGTGTTAAAGTCCAAGCATCCACACGTGCACAGGCCACTGCTGTGCTCTGTATTCCACTGGTCTATCTGGCTGTATGTCAGGATTACTCTGTCAAATTTAATAATGCTTTATGTCTCTTTTTCTACTTTAAGATATTTTAGCCATTCTTAAACCTTTTTGTTTCCAAAATAATTTTTGGAACCACCTTATCAATTTCCATGAATAAAACCTGTTGACATTTTGATTGGAACCTCACTGAAATTGTAGATCTATTAGGGGAGAAATAACATTGTCATTATGTTACAAGTGTTCCAATCCAAAAACATAGTATATTTTTCCATTGATTTAGGTTTGCTTAAATTTCTTTCGGTAGTGTTTATTAGTTTTCTGCTTCTGAAGTGCTGAACATTTTTCACTGTATTTATTATCAGAGATTGGAGTCTTAAAAATAATTAGGTTTTTTTCAAACAATACCTGTCTTCAAGGCCTAGTTCAAAAGCCACCTTCTTCAGAAAACCTTTCTAGACAGCCCTCCCCATGGAAAGTGACCACTTCACTGTGTGACTGCCCCACACAGCCAGCTGTAACTCTCCCACCAGTCAGATAAGCTCTTCTCAGTATCTCCTCCCTATTTCATTTCCCCTATAAACTTCTGCAGGGCAAGGAACCTGCTTCATCTCTGTATTCATCAGAATCCAGCACATTAAGAGATGCATGTCAAACAAATTAGATAAGTTATAAGGTTTTTCTAGCTGAAAAGTCCATGATTTTCTTCCATATCTTTTCTGTACACTTTAAAACTGTTGATATCATAATTGTGATATTTAGCTTCACAGGGGCACAGAATTTTTATAATAGGAATAAATTCCCAGGGACGACACCTGTATAAATACAGAGCCTCTTCCTCACGATCTCTTTATACACATGCATGTGCTCCTTATTTGAAGTTTGACAATTTTCTCTTTCAGCTATACCCAACCCCCAAACTGCCAGAGTTAGGCACTATCTTCATACAACACCTAGACCAGATATCCCTTGATTGCTGCAATTATCATACTGCCCCATAATTACATGGTATAAGACATGTTTGTGAAGAGTTAGCCAGCTCACAACTTTCCTGAATTGCCTTTTCCCAAACACATCAAAAGACCCCCTTGACTGTAACCCTTTTGGATGTCATGAACTACAAACAGTTGTAGCAAAAGGCAGCTGACCCAAATTAGACCTATCAGAGTCCCCTTCCTAGATTAGAGACAGAAAAAGATCTTCTTTGCAGGATCCCAGTCCTATAGCGATTAAGCTCCAGAGCTACGGAGCCCGGAAGCAGAGTAGGCCGCAGAAAGAATTCAAAGAATAAAGCATAAACACTGGGACAGGTAAGACCTGGCAGCTGGCTAGCTATTCCCAGCACTTTCTTTAAGCCTAGCTTTCTTCCTACTCCTGGATTCCTCCAAACATCTGTGTACAAAACACAGATGATTCTGGCTGCCCAACAATAACGTTAAAGGCAATTCCCAGTCCAGTACTGAATCCCATTTCCTGAATAAGCAAGGGTCACTATGCTTTAAGCAAGGCGTCCTCAAACTACAGCCCGCGGGCCACATGCAGCCCGCCTAAGACATTTATCCAGCCTGCCGGGTGTTTTTGCTGCCACAGCCTGTCCTGCTTAGCAGCCTACTCATTCCCGAGGCCCACAGTCTGGCCCTCCAACAGTCTGAGGGACAGTGAACTGGCCCCTGCTAAGCACTGATACTTTTAATTTTAAACTGAATACCAGCAATTGAGTGTGCTTTCAGTCCCCAAATCCAATATAAGAGACAATTACAGAAGAAATCAAAATCCAATACTCAGAAGTTTTCTAGAAAGACTACTTCTGTACCCTATTTTTTTTAAGACAGAGTCTCACTTAGTCACCCTTGATAGAGTGCTGTGGCATCATAGCTCACAGCAACCTCAAACTCATAGGCTCAAGCAATTCTCTTATCTCAGCCTCCCAAGAAGCTGGTATTATAGGCACCTGCCACAACGCCTGGCTATTTTTAGAGACAAGGGTCTTGCTCTGGCTCAGGCTGGTCTCAAACCTGTGAGCTCAAGTAATCCACCAGCCTCAGCCTCCCAGAGTGCTAGAATTACAGGCATGAGCCACAGGCTCCTGGCCTCTATTTTATTTTTTAACTGAGTCCTTTGGTGTCTGGGCCAATGGGATAGGAAAATTATTCAATAAAGATCTAATAAACAAAATGCTGTTAACACATTAAAGATCTCAGCTTCCTCTCCCCACAACACCTACCCCACCAACAATTTTAGACAGAAATTCTCCTAAAAACATATCTCCCAATTCTCCCAATGGATTTCTCTGGCATCCTCTCAGATTCACTTTATTCTGTAGGTCAGCTTTTCTCTTAGACCAGATATCCTCATCGTCACAATATGGCTGCAGCAGCAACCAAGCTTCTCATTCATAAAGACAGGTAGAGGGAGACAACCTGGCTTCCTTTCTAAGAACAAGAAAGATTCCCAGGAATCCCAAACAAGCCTCTCATCATGTTTCAATGACTCACACTGTCTTAAGCCTTGATTAGTCCCTGAATCAATAATTGTCAGAGAAGATAAGATGATCATGACTGGCTTCAACCAAATCACCTGTGGTGGAAAAGTTGGAGGCAAGGTAAGGTGTTCATTGAGATGTGAGGGTGTGTGTGCAGACAAGAGCCTACAGACAAGCCCGCCCCTCTGAAAGCATTCATTTAAGCAGAGTTATGCGATGGAACCAATAACTACTGGCCAGACAGAAAGTCCAAGATGGATATGGGTAATCAACACCAGGGGAAAGATAACAAAGGAGACAGAATTTAGAGTGGCCATCTCAAACTGGAACACCACATACTCCCTTTGTATCCAACACCTACTCCTAACTGCTCCTGGAACTTGAAAGGTCAAAGGTTCCCACAGTTATCTTTAGGGATGTTTTTCAAGAATGAATAAACTAGCCTGGGGGAAATAAACCATTGTGGAGAAAAGAATCTTGCATCTTGGTATTAGATAAACTGGGGATAGGCAAGGGTGGAGTTTACTGAAAAGTAGATGATTTGCAAAGTGCAAACTAGAAGATAGCTTTGATAAGAAGATAGCTAGAAGATAGCTAGAGCTGCAATTACAAGAACAGTAGAACAAAATTAAGGAGAGGAAGTAACAGGTAGATGCCCTTGACAGTTTAACTTCTTCTAGGGCGCTCTTCTCATATTTAGTATATAGTTTACATTTTTTTCACTCCTATCTAATAAGTGCTTTAACCCACATAATTCTTCAGTCTGGTATGCCTGGTTCTTACAGAAGGAAGAAGTAAAGAAGTACATCACGTTATATCATTACATGCTTCAAACTCCTCCAAGAGTACACTCAGACCCAGCTTCTCCCAGGGGTCCTAACTGAGCTGCCCTGAGCCACCCACCTTTCCAACGTCATCTGGTACCAGGGGCCTCCTTCATAATTCCCCTGCCACACCAGTTTCCTTCTCTATATCCAACAAGCCAACCTCACTCCTACCTCAGAACATTCATACCTGCTCCTGTCTCTGCCTCCAGAGCTCTTACCCCACACATCAGCAAGTGCTGGCTGCTCCTCTCACCTTCCAGTTGAGTTCAAATGTCACAGCCTTCTCAGCACCACAACCACCATCCACCACACCCCTCTACACACAGACACATGCCCTCCACAGGCCAGTGACACTTCTATAGATGATTGCCTTGGGTCAGAAACTAATCTCTGATCCAATCATTAATAGAGTGACAGGATCACATGATAAGGAAAGCTGGTAATGTAAACAGAACTTCATGCAAAGAGGCAAATGGGAACAAGAATATAAGCAGTAAGTCAACTATTCAAGAACAAACTGAAAAAAAAAAAAAAAGAACAAACTGAGCTGAAAATGCAGAAATGCTTACCAAGCCAGTTGTACCTCAATTCCCTAAAAGACCATGAAAGCACTTAGGGGCAAAAACTGGAGCAGTTTATCTCCTCAACTCAAATACTGGCAATGGGTTTTCGTCTTCTCCAGTAAAATACAGTTATCTGTTTCCCTTATGCTTTAAAACACGGCGAGCATGAAGGACGGCATGAAAGCCATTACGAGCACTTCTCACAGCAAACGTGTATGGGGTTAATATGATTCAGCAACATATAAAGTATACTTTCTTATAAGATCAAAGTTTTTTACAGAAGCAATAATTAGTTTTGTTAGGGTACATCAAGGTACAAATATTTAACTTTATTATTATTTTATAACATTTAAGACTTAAAAATCATTTATCTACCCATAAATTTAAATTAAAAATGTGTTTTTGTGTCTAAATTATTCTTTAGGCTCGGCGCCTATAGTTCAACCAGCTAAGGCGCCAGCCACATACACCTAAGGTGGCGGGTTCGAATCCCCAGCCCAGACCCGCCAAACAATAATGACGGCTGCAACCAAAAAATAGCCGGGCGTTGTGGCGGGCGCCTGTGGTCCCAGTTACTTGGGAGGCAGAGGCAAGAGACTCGCTTGAGCCCAGGAATTGGAGGTTGCTGTGAGCTGTAATGCCACGGCACTCTACCCAGGGGGACAGCTGTCTCAAAAAAAAAAATTATTCTTTAAAAAGAAAAATAATATAGAAAACAGTAATTCCACACTGAAAAAGAAAAAACATAAAAACCCATACAACATAGCACCTGTTGGAAGAAATGCTGCCTAAACCTCCCATCCTTCTCAATCTGATGCGTCTTTAAGAGATTTAGTGTCAGCAATCAAAGCCAGTGCTAAAGCTGTACTGTAGCAGTCCCACTCTCAAAATTCTTAAAAACCCAACTGGGATTTGTCGGTGGGGGGTAAATTAAAGCCTTATGTATCAAGAAGCAAATAATTTGAAAAATGTACTGGGGCAATGAACCCTGAAGTTATCAGGCATCAAAATGACTATAAAAGTGTTGTGTTTAGTTTAACTAAAAGACCTCAACTTTCTATTCTTTGACTATTTTTTTAAAAATGTGTAAGATCTACTAAACTTGGCCCTCAGGTTTAAGATGCAATTTACCAACTGTATGTAAAACTATTCCATTTTCCCAAGCACCTTATCTACTTAAGTTGAAATAAAATCTACAAGAAATCCAAGTAACCATACAGAATAGATTTCCTGAATCAAATTAAATAACCCAATAATTTTCTGGTAGCAAAAAGACATTACTACATTAAATATTTATCAGGTGTTCAAAAGTGGAAAACAAGAAAGAAAACCTGAATTAAACTGAACTTTGGTAATATTGCGAAACTAACCTCAGAAATGTTACTACAAATCCCAACCACCTTTAAAATATAATTCTATCTCTAACATACAGAACAGTACAAACAGGAAAAAGAGAAATCTTCCTTAATATTAATGATGATCAAAAAAAATCCACTCCACATTGAATTTCTAAAGACACACGTCTTATAAAAGACTAGTTAGTGCCATGTTCTAACTTTCAGTAACTAGAAAACGAAAAGTTGGTATCATGGAAATATTTTCTCTGGTCATTTTTAGTTCTGAGAAAATGTTTGAAGTCTTGAGTTATTTTTATATGCTCTACTTGAAGCTACTAAGCTGCTGACTTTTTATCCTTATGTTTTATATCTTAAAATATTTTGTAAATGTTAAAAACAGAAATAATCAATTTTCTTTTTCAACAGGGGGCCAATGCACTTCCTTTGCCAAGACTTAAGCAGATACTCCCTTCTCAACACGGGATGAACACTTATAAGAGAATAAAACTTAAAACTCACTCTTGCATTTTTTTTCAGTTTTTTACTAAAACGCATTTAACTAACACATATTACCAAACAACAGACTAAAGAAACAGAAGAATTTTACATCACCTTATAAGACTCTTTGTCTACTAGGCTAAATATCAATAAAACCAGTTAAATGCTCACTATACAAGAGGCAATTTGTCTGTAACTGAGAAAAGCCTGCAAAATTAATAAATGAATACTCTTTTGGCACTAGAAAGCTGGCAATGGTTATATAAGCATTAGCCTTCTAAAACCATAATCAGAACTCTGGAAGATTAGTCAACATTTTAACACTTCCCATCTGTACAATTGTTCAAAGTAGTGCTTACTGTCACTTGACAAGTTGCTTAGCATTGCAAAACTTGATAATTCATGTCTTACTGAATTTTTACTGACTTGGAAGAAAATAAAACACCAATTAAAAGCAGATGTCACCTTTAATTCTAACTGGCTGGGAAACTTGTAATTTTTTCACCCAATGCAGAGAGAGACAGAATGCAAGTAGATGACAGTTTGGACAGTTAAATATTCAAAGTCACTGATATCCCCCACAAATTTGCAAGTGATTTTCCAGAACTTAATCCCACAGGGCTTTTATCTGGCAAGCATCCAAATAGAATAGTTCCAAGTAGTCATCTAGAAGGTAAATTAACATTTTTGCAAAGGCTACAAACATTGATAAGAACATTACTGAACTAACGTTCTCAAGATTTACATTTTTATCTCCACACAGATAGAAATTTTCCAAAATCCAAGTTGTACCATGTTATTCCTCTGTTAAAACTCTAATTTAAAAAACTAACATAAAGGCCTAATAAACTGTGCTTAACATGCCTATATATTTAAGTGATCCAAGTGCTAACTGGATTTATCGTAACATAATCAACTTGAGTTCTGACATTTTTTAGTGTCCGTTAATACTTAATTGTTAGTCATAAATACACTCACTTTTCTGAACCACAAATTCTGTACAAAACTTCTGAAATCAAACGTTTTGGCTAGCACCACAAAAATAAGTAAGTAGATAGACACATAGATGGAGAGATCATACAAGCACATACAACTGGCAATACTGAAACTGCTGTCTTGCAATAAACCCAAATGTCCATATACAGGTAAACAATTAAAATGTATAAAGACTCATAACATTTTCTGCTATAGCTGGCTAGCATTTTTTTAGTGCTGCTCCATTTATGCATGAAGAGACTTGAAATAAAAATCCCAAGTCCCAAAAATGCTTCATTGGAATATAGCAAGTCTCTACAAAAAGAAAACTTCTGGATTTTCCCAAATGCCACAATTTCAAAAACAGTAGCAGTGCTATCCCTGTGTCCAGCAACACGGACTACAGCCTCTGCAGTTACCCTTTACTGATCTACGCAAGTTTTCAAAAGCCAGAGCAAGCTGGCACCCGTCAATGAGACAAAGCGGGAAAAACGAATGCCAGAAGGAATCATCCCAAAAATCCAAATCACAGCCACCTGGGAGGCCTCAAACTCTTTGCTTCTGAAGACTCACTGTGTAACCAGCAGACCTGTAGCTAGAAGGGTAAAGGAGGAAGCGTGACCCTGTATTGTTCACATCCTATATTTAACATCCTATGTTTAATACAGAGCATTTTCATGTCAACAGAAAGCATGTCATGAAAAAAGATCTGTGGGGGATGAAATGGAAAGGTAGTCACAAAAAGAGGATTTAAGGGAGAGCATACCTAGGACCACTTTTGTAGACGTCATCTTTGCATTTTTATCCTGCTTTATGCATTGCTAATCAGAGACCCACTGGAAGCTTCAGAACCAAATGAAAGGCCTACCAGAGCTGTTTGGCTTTCAATTTTTCTCTGTTTACTGCCAATATATATTCATCAGGCTTAGAAATAACTCTTGAACAAGGGCAGCCTCACCTCAACGAAATGTAAATTACTCACATGTGCTGAAACCTGGACTTGCCACCACTAATGAGCACATTAAAGGAAAATGCTCACTGGATGACTGCAACCTTTTTACCTAACCCTGTGTGCACAGAAAGCTACACTTCAACATCAATTAAAGACACTAGCTGCAAAACAGTAACAGAGGCCTGTCACCACTCTCAATACCACATAGATGGAAAGTTAAGACAGATATAAAATGGTCACACTTCATCAACAAAAAATACTGTGTAAAATATTATTGTATATGTGGTCAGTGCTGGCCAAGATTTGTGAAACTTGTCTAAAAGTTGCCATTATTTCAAACCGTTTCCTTAGGGTGCAAATAGGATTTCTCATTGTGAAGAAAAAAAAATTCAACAAAGTACTAATCTATAGGTTCATTCATTAATTTAATCAATAGTCTGAGCTTAAGTGATCTAAAACTCACCAAAAACTTACCAAGACTGAAAAGTTTAGAAACTCACGAAGAAAAAACATTATAAATGATATAAACCAGTGATTTAGATATAAACAAACAGTATTTGACTTAGGGAAACAGGGGCTCTATTACCGGGCACAAAAGATTAGAAAATTAGAGTCAATTCAGCATAATCTAATCTGCAACTTACAGAGGGAAAAATCTAAAATGAAATATAAACAGACATCTACTACTTATTAACTTTAAAAATAATTTTCATAACTAAGATAAATCTTTAAATTTAAATAAAAATTTCAAAAATGTGGCGGCAGAATAAAGTATCACTAGTATGTCATCAGGGGACAGTTATTGTTCCAAACAATACTATAAATACAAGTAAGCGCTCATAACGTTAGCACATCTGAATATGGTTTTATCTTTTATTACTGGCCTAAAATCACACTAGATTCTTTTTTTATTCTTTTTTTTTTTTTTTTGCAGTTTTTGGCAGGGCCTGGGTTTGAACCCCCCCAACCTCCAGTATATTGGGCCAGCGCCTACTCCTTGAGCAACAGGCACCACCCCAAACTAGATTCTTAAAGCCCTTAAAAGAGTAATTATAACAAACATTATACAATAAAACACTGAAAATCTACTTACTTTCTCCATGTGGACTCTGACTACATTTAAGTGTTCCAGATTCTGGTGTTCAGTTAAACTCTAGCTTTTTTAGAACCCTCAGGTTTTGTAAAAAGTTCAATCTAAAGAACCTAAGGTGAGAACATCAACTGAGCTCAACTCAGGCAAAGGTGAGAACATCAACTAAGCTCAACTCAGGCAATTTAGCAAAAACCACCTCTAAAAATAATTCTTTATATTTAAAATACATTTTAAACAAATACCTCATTTATTATTAACAATTAAAAATAACATTTTATCAGGCAGCACCTGTGACTCAAAGGAGTAGGGCGCTGGCCCTATATGCTGGAAGTGGTGGGTTCAAACCCAGCCCCAGCCAAAAACCGCAAAAAAAAAAAAAAAAAGAAAAGAAACCATTTTACGACCAACTCAAAATGTTTCACATTTTACTAGGTGAGTTCTAGTCCCAGTGGGCTGATCACCTACTAGAATGTGATTAGAAAAATCATTTTATTTCTCTAAATATTATTTCTTCGTGTATAAATCAAAGATGATGACACAATAGGGCCCTTAATAAGACCGTGTGAAACCACTTTTTTTTTTTTTTTGAGACAGAGTCTCACTATGTTGCCCTGGGTAGAGTAGCATGGTGTCACAGCTCATCACAACCTCCAACTCTTGGGCTTACGTGATTCTCTTACTCCTAAGTAGCTGGGACTACAGGCGCCCACCACAACACCCAGAAATTTTTTGGTTGTAGGTGTCATACTGTTTGGCAGGCCCGGGCTGGATTCGAACCTCCCAGCTGAGCTATGGGTGCCGAGCCTGAAACCACTTTTTAATACGTGTATATTTATATATATATAAGTATTCTTATCTATGTTAATATATTTTTTGGTATTTGGCAATCCCCCAAATAAGAGAATCACTGGTTCACTAGGAACCTGAGTCCTCATCTTTCCACTGTTAGAGCCCCAACTGACATCACTTTTTCTTTTATCCAGAAGCATCACCCACCTAGGTATCAGGAGTTTGACAAATGCTCTTTCTTCTCTCTTGAAAGAAAAAGTACACCTATCCAGGGAACTTCCCCAGAGGATTAAAAACCTGTGTTTCCCTTCTCTAGGACAAGTATTTCTGTGTTAGCAGGTTACTTTTCGGCATCTCTGAGAGAACCATTTTGTCTTCTACCTCTTCTCATCATTTACTTGATATGTAGTAACCTTCACCGTCTGCAGTTCATCATCCCTTACTGCTGTTTTGAATCTACCAAATGTTGCTACTGCCAACCCTCACAGGCCGGCACTAAAACTCTCCTAGCCAGGGCATCTGAACAGTGAATGGTCCAACAAACAGGTTCTTGGTTGCTGATAAAGATGCCACCTACTGACTCAACTGGAACCACTGAGCACAGACTCTGCCACAGATCACCACTGCGTCCCCCGTTCTTTCTCTGTGCTGGGCGTCTGACCTCTCTTGCTACTTCTTCCCTCTTTTAAGTTTAGGGAACAGAGTGAAACTTTTATAAGCAGCTACTTCCGTAGTCTACTTGGGACCTTAAATGTTCTACAAACTATAGATATCAAGACATTGAACAAATTATAGTCTTACAGGGAAAAAATAAGGATGGGTGAGAAAAAAGAGACCTGAAAACATTTGGGGTTTTGTGTTGCCCTACCACAAGCTATACAATCTCTTCTTCAGAGGGAGCACAGCCCAGTAGTTACGAGTGTGGGTAACGACTGGCTTCAAATCCTTGCCCTGGCACAAATCACTGTGTGATCTTGAGAAACTTCTGCTTCCTCACCATTTCAGGGGCTATTATGCTGAGCAAATGGGTTAGTACATGCAGAGTACCGGGAATGTACCAGAGTACAGGAAGAACTCAAAAAGAGTTAAGTCTCCTCCATTTCTATCGCGGCCACACTCAACCTATTTTTACTTGTACTCTTATTTTATCTAAGTTCATTATTTTATCTTTCTCTCCTGTTTACTTTTAAAATTTCCATACTTTTGGCTGGGCATGGTGGCTCACACCTCTAATCCTAGCACTGTGGGAGGCCAACATGGGTGGACTGCTTGAGCTCAGGAGTTCTGACCAGCCTGAGCAAGAGTGAGACCCCCATCTCTACTAAAAATAGAAAAATTAGTTAGGCATAGTGGCGCATGCCCATAGTCCCAGCTACTGGGAAGCTGAGGCAAGAAGATTGCTCAAGCCCAAGAGTTTGATGTTGATATGCGCTATGACGACACCACGGCACTCTATCCAGGGCAACAGAGTAAGACTCTGTCTCACAAAAAATAAAAATAAGTAAAATAAAATTGCCATACTTTTAAATGATATGATAAAAGATAATAACAGGATAATAAAACCACAGTCTTTATACCCTACACTAATATGGGCCCAAATTAAAGCTCTAAAACATAAAGATTGCGAAAGACAAATTTATAGCTAACAAATTTAAGACTACCATGAGAAACAGCTGATGTGTCTTCCTCTTCAATTCTTTTAGACTTGGATAGACTGCTTAAAATCTAACCCACACATGAATACTTCAGAATTGATTCCAAGAATTGTACAAAAAAAGGCCAAAACAGGAAAATGTCCCCATGCCATTTCCTTCTTTCAAGGGTACCCCCTTTCAACTTCTGCCTAATGGTGGCTGCTCTCTAGTAACTCTGTTAGACAGTAAGCACCTTTTCACATTTTTCCCAGAATAGAGAGTTGGGGATCTATGGAGAGACTGGTTTGATAGGAGCTATTCAACCGTTACCAAATCTTCCACTAAGACATATTAATGTTCTTGATTACAGGCTAATTTATCCTAGAGACCTAGACCTAATGAAGCTAATATCTAACATCTTTACCCTATTAATGACTAGACCAACCTTAAACCCCATCCTTCTGTGAGCTTGAGCCTCTCTTACCCATGGCTGGTGTGTGTGGAACTGGAGAATAAACATTAGCATCTCAGGTTTAGATTCAATTCCTGAGTAAGCCTTGCATAAAAATTTAAATTGGATAGTTAAAGTAAGGAAGTCTTTTTTTTTTTTTTCATTTTATTTTTGAGACAGAGTCATTTTGTCACCCTCGGTAGAGTACTGTGGTGTCACACAGCTCACAGCAACCTCCAGCTCTTGGACTAGTGCAATTCTCTTGCTTTAGCCTCCCGAGTTGCTGGGACTACAGGTGCCCGCCACAATGCCCAGCTACTTTTGTTGCAGTTGCCACTGCTGTTTTAGCTGGCCGGGGCCAGATTCGAACCCATCACCCTCAGTATATGGGGCCGGCACCCTACCCACTGAGCCACAGGCACCGCCCAAGAAGTCTTGGGAGAGGAAAGGAAGTTAGTGGTGAGGGAGGAGGTTGGCAAACCAAGATGTCATCAGTGGGATTAGAGATATATGTACTGAAGAAAATGAAGGTGGTGTGGACAAAGTATTTTAAGAGAGTTCATTATTTGTAGCTGTGTTTTATTAGTGGCCATTAGGTCCACTTTATGGGCTAAAGCTAAATAGATAGACTGGGTCTTAACGTCTGTAATATTTTTCCCTTTGGAAAAACAGAAAATCCAAGAGTGAAGAAATGTTTGTGTCCTCATTCCAGTCTCCATCTTAAGTGCCCTATCTCTATTGGTTGTGTGTCATATATTGTCAATGATAACCTGAATTTAGAGACCTAAACTCTATTATGTTCCAGTAGTACTATTTATTTCATTCATTAATTCATTTGGACTCAATCTTTCCTAACTAATCTAAAGAAATCAAAATTCCAATGGGCTTTTTATGGAGAAATTAACAAACTGATTCTAAAATCTACATAAACATACAAATGAAGTATAATAGCCAAAGCAATGGTGAAAGAAAGCATGGAGTTGAAGGACTTGATGCCTCTTAATTTCCAAATTTAGCAAACCAATCAAAACAGTAATCAAAACACGTGGTACTGGCATAAAGACAAACAACTAGATCGATGAGACAGAACAGAGAGTCGAAAAAAAATACCCACATATGTGTGTTCCCAGGGTGCCAAGGCAATTCGAAGAGGAAGTGGTTACCTTTTTAAGGAATCTGGAAAACAGTCATATGCAAAGTAGATGAATTTAGATGCTTACCTCAGACCACATATAAAAATCAGCTCAAAATAGATCAGAGACCAAAAACCACAAAACATTTACCAAACAAAAATACAAACAAGAGCGTCTCTGTGACCTTGGGTTTGGCAAAAACTTACATATTTTTAAGACTCAAAAGCTCAAACTATAAAAGAAAAAAAAATCAGTAAAATGGACTTCATCAATACTAAAAGCTCTTGTTCTTCAAAAAGTACTGCAGGAGGGTCAAGTGCCTGGAGCTCAGTGATTAGGGTGCCGGGCACATGGTCTGGGACTGGTAGGTTTGAACTCAGTTGAGGCCTGTTAAACAAAAAAACATAAATAAAAATAGCCGGTGTTATGGCAGGTGCCTGTAGTCCCAGCTACTAGGGAGGCTGAAGCCAGAGAATCACTTCAGCCCACGAGTTTGGGCTGAATGACAATGACATTTGAGCTATGACACAACAGCACTCTACCAAGGGTGACAAGAGAGACTGTCTCAATTTAAAAAAAAAAAAAAAAAGGCACTGCCAGAAAAAATGTAAAAAGAACCAGAGAGTGGGAGAAAATACTTGCAATTACATATACTGGGGAAAAATGTTTTCACCCATAATATTTAAAGAACATTTATGCTCTTAAAAATAAGAGCATAAGCAACCCAATTAAAAAATGGGCAAAAGTTTTCACATAAACATCAACAAAGAAAATACACCATGGCAAATAAGCTCAGAATCATTAATCATCAGACAAATACAAATCAAAATCACAATAAGACACCATTATATACTTAGGATAATAGTTAAACTGAAAATGGGTTTGCTGGACATGGTGGCTCATACTTATAATCCTAGCACTCTGGGAGGCTAAGGCAGGTGGACTACTTGTGCCCAGGAGTTCAAGATCAGCCTAAGTAAGACCAAGACCCATCTCTACTGAAAAATAGAAAACCTGAGGCAAGAGGATCACTTGAGCCCAAGAGTTGGAGGTTTCTGTGAACTATGACGACGCTACAATACTCTACCAGGGCAACAAAGTGAGACTCTGTTTCAAAAATAAAATAAAATAAAATAAAAGTGTGGTAAGACTGTGGAGCAACTAGAATGCTCACACATTGTTGGTGAAAATGTAAAATTATTGTAACAAACAGTTTTCAAATTCTAAAAACATTAAACATACAATACAGTCTAACCATTCTACCTAGGTATTTACCAAAGAGAAAAATTAAATCCCATGTCCACATAACTACTTGTTCACAGCATTGATAGTTGCAGCAACCAAAAACTGGAAATAACTCAGATGTCCACCAACAAATAAGTGAATATAAAAAATTGTGGTAAATCAATACAGTGAAATACTATTCAGCAATGAAAAGGAATAAACTATTGATACAGTGACATGAATCAATTTCAAAATAATTTTGCAGAGTTAAAAGGAAAAGCCCATCAAAAAAAGAGCATATCCTGTATGATCCTATCTATATAAAATTCCAGTAAGTACAAAATAAACTACGGAATATGAAGAAGATCAGGAATTGCCTGGGCTAGAGGAAGAAGGTGTAGGAAGGGGCAGGAAGGAGGACCAGCAAAGGGGCACCAGAATTCTCTGGAGCTGAAGGACATGTTTCTGTTTTGATTGTGATTACAATTTCATGAGAGAGAGGGAGTATGTGTATAAGATACATACATATATAAAGTATACAACTGGCATGTTTTTGACATATGCGCACTTTATTGACTAAGTTTCAGTAAAGCTTTTTTAAAAAGAACTATAAGCGGATATTAACTGTGCTTTACAGACTGCAGGCTGCAGTGTGCAGGACTGAAGTGCACGTACTGCCTGCACTACCTGCAACTGAAGTTGATGTGCAAGATCAAAAGGAGAGGGACTAATAGATGAACAGAGGAAAAGAGAATGAATAAATGTGTGAAAAGCAATTACAGGGCATTGTTAACTGTAGCATCTGCTGACCTTCATAACACAATTCATCTTCTGTACTTCTTAACTTTTTCATTAAAAGAATGTTAGGGGAAAAAATATTAATAAATGTCCACACCCACTATTCCTAGAAATCTGTAAATAAGTCTCATCGGTTAAGAAGATAGTGTCAATGTCAAACTAAACCTCTTAAACTTTAAGTTAAAGTAAAGTTGCATTATAAACATCCAATGAGTCAACTAGTTACAAAAACAATAAAGTAGTGGGAAAGAAAAATGATGCAGCCACTACAGAAGATAGTACAGCAGACTCTCAAATAGTTAAACATACAATTGCCACTTGATCCAGCAGCTCCACTCCTAACTGTATAGTCAAAAGAAGTGAAAGTAAGGACTCCAACATACTTTTTGTTGTTGTTGGGACAGAGTCTCATTTTGTGGACCTAAGTAGAGTGCCATGGCGTCACAGCTCATAGCAATCCCAAACTTTTAGGCTCAAGAGATCCTCTTGCCTCAGCCTCCTGAGTAGCTGGGACTACAGCAGCAGTTCTCAACCTGTAGTTTGTGACCCCTTTTTAACAATGAAAATACATTGTGGCATTAGGAAGGTTGAGAACCACTAGACTACAGGCACCCACCCCAATGCCCAGCTACTTTTAGAGATGAGGTCTCTCTCTTGCTCAGGCTGGTCTCAAACTCCTGAGTTCAAGCAATCCACTTGCCTCAGCCTCCCAGAGTGCAAGGATTACAGGTGTGAGCCACTGAGCCCAGCCACCAACCAACATATACCAATATTCACAGGACCATTATTCATAATAGCCAAAAGGTAGAAACAACCTGACATCCATCCAGGTGACGGAAAAACTGTGCTAAATCCACACAGTAGACCGTCAATATTATTCAGCCTTAAAGAGGAAGGAAATTCTGGCATGTGCTAGAACCAGATGAACCCTGAAAACATGAAACATAAGTGAAATAAGTCAGATACTAGAAAACAAATACTGCATAATTCTACTTACATGAGGTACCTAGAATAACTAAATTCATACCAGAGAAAATAGAGGCTAGTAAGAATTGGGGGTAGGTAGAGAATAGGGATGAGTGTCTAATGTGTACAGCTTCTGTCTGGGTAATGAAAAAGGTCTGGAGATGGACAGTGCTGATGGCTACGCAAGAGCTGTAACCAAAATTAATGTCACTAAACTGTATTCTTAAAAATGGTGAAAGAGCAAATAACAATAATAGATTTTACTAAACTGGCATAGTAGTAATAGTTACAAAACCATGAATATATTATAGATCATTGAATTGTATATTTTTAAAGGGGTATTATGGTATGTGATATATCAATATAGCTGTTATATCAATAAAGGTATTATTAAAAAATAAACTAAGGTAGGCTCAGTACCCGTAGCACAGTGGTTACAGCACCAGCCACATACACCGAGGCTGGCAGGTTTGCACCCGGCCCGGGGCCAGTTAAAACAATGACAACTGCAACAAAAATAGCCAGCAGTGTGGCAGGCACCTGTAATCCCAGCTACTTGGGAAGCTGAAGCAAGAGAATCGTTAAGGCCCAAGAATTTTGAGGTTGCTGTGAGCTGTGATAAAATGGCATAAACCAGGGTGACATAGTGAGAATGTGTCTCAAAAAAATAAATAAGTAAAATAAAAAATAAACTAAGGTAAACAAAAAAAAAGCAATAGACTAAATAGTACAATAAAAAGATATTTTTAGAATGTTTAAAAAAGCATGACTCAACTTTATCCTAGCTACAAGGTATATATAATATTCCAACGTAAAGTCATACATCATACATACAATAAGAATAAAATAGTCTTCAGAGTCAAACAGCAAACAACTTGTCCAAGATCACACAGCTACTAAATGACCGAGCAAAAATTCTACCTGTCCTTGTGACTCCAGACTGTGCTCATAACGCACAGGGGCAGTAAGGAGGGAAATAAGAAAGAGTATAGATCTATAGATAGAGTATGGAGTATAAATCGCAACCTGTTTCAACCTCAAACAAGGGAAGAAAAATCCCAGCGTCATCAAACCCCAGATTTTTCACCCTCTTTTTAAACTATCCCTCAAAACCACATAACCCTAAAAGTATTTGACTTTTTGTTTTTGTTTTTGAGACGGGGTCTCTCTCCGTTGCCCAGCAGTCTGGTGTAATCATAACTCTGCAACCTCCAATCCCTGGGTTCAAGGGATCCTCCTGCCTCAGCCTTCCAATCAGCTGGCACTCCAGGCTCCAACCCTACCACATTCAGCTAATTCTTTTTGTACAAAGGTCTCCCTCTTGTTTAGACTGGTCTTGAACTCCTGACCTCAAGCAATTCTTCTATGTTGGCCTCCCAGAATGCAAGGATTACAAGCATGAGATATCAGGCCTAGCCTACACCTTTAAAAGACTTTCTAACTATAAAGGAACATTTCTTCTTTTTAGGTATTACAGCACTTAGTACTAGACACCATCTTTGAAATCTTCAGTAAATGTTCTATAATTTGAATTTATGCCAACAATCAGGAAAAGAAACATGCTATCAAACATTTCATAATACATCTGTCATAGGGTTATACGAATTTGCATTCATCAGTTCTTAAAAATTCTTTGAACATCATATATGTACAGGTCACAGTAATAAAAATAATAGAGGCTTGGCGCCTGTGGCTCAAGTGGCTAAGGCGCCAGCCACATACACCTAAAGTGGCAGGTTCGAATCTAGCCCAGGCCCGCCAAACAACGATGGCTGCAAACAAAAAAAAACAGCCAGGCGTTGTGGCAGGCGCCTGTGGTCCCAGCTACTTGGGAGGCTGAGGTGGGAGACTCGCTTGAGCCCAAGAGCTGGAGGTTGCTGTGAGCTGTGATGCCACAGCACTCTACCCAGGGGGACAGCTTGAGGCTCTGTCTCAAACAAACAAAAAAATAAATAAATAAATAAAAATAATAGAAAATTACTGTCAAAAAGAAAGGAATCACAGAACTTTCTTTCCTAAATGCAGTGAAACTTAATCAGTTTTACCTAAGAGTATCAAAGGTCTACTGTAGCCCTACCAGGTCACTCAGTTACCATAAGGTCAGCAAAAACCACGGAGGAGTTATTTTCACTGGTATACAAACTTACAAAAGCAGAAACACAAAAGAAATAATTCTATTTTTAGACCTCCACGATGCTATACCAATGGGGTAATGGAAGAGGGGCAAAGAGAGAAGTCTCCAACAGCAAGAACAGGGCCAACTAAAGGTATCAATTAAAAAAACAAGAAATATGAAACAACCCACTACCAGGCCTCATTGCAACATGTCTTAGAGGCAGTTTGGAACGTGCAGAGAGCGTGGGATCATACTCTCATTTACCAGCTATGTGACACTAAGCAAAGCATTTAACCTTCTGAAGATTGTTCTCCCCTGCATAAAACCAACAGTAATAATACATCACAGACTGTCATGAAGATTAAGTGAGAATGGTGCAATTCATCTGCAGATAGGTATTCCGTGCATACTTTTTTTTTTTTTTTTTTTGAGACAGAGCCTCAAGCTGTTCCCCTGGGTAGAGTGCCGTGGCATTACAGCTCACAGCAACCTCCAACTCCTGGGCTCAAGCGAGTCTCTTGCCTCCAGCCTCTCAAGTAGCTGGGACCACAGGCGCCCGCCACAACGCCCAGCTATTTTTTGGTTGCAGCCGTCATTGTTGTTTGGCGGGTCCGGGCTGGGGATTCGAACCCTCCACCTTAGGTGTACGTGGCTGGCACCTTAGCCCGAGCTGATTTTTTTTTTTGAATGTTAATCCAGTTTTGCATTTCTGGAGTACACTTAATCATGTTGTATTATCCTTTTTATATAATGCCAGATTTGTTACCATTTTGCTAAGGAATTTTGTATCTTTGCTCATGAAGAATATAGTCTATTTTTTTTTTTTTTTTGCAGTTTTGGCTGGGGCCGGGTTTGAACCCACCACCCCTCGGTATATGGGGCCGGCGCTCTACTCCTTGAGCCACAGGTGCCGCCCCTATTTTTTTTTTTTATTTGTAATGCCTTGGTCTAATTACATTATCAGGGTAATGGTTACCCTTCTAAGTGAGTTGAGAAATGTTTTCTTTTCCTCTTTTCCATATGATTGGTATTATTTCTTTCCTGAATCTTAGATAGAATTAACTGATGGATACCTGTAGGCTTGGAGTTTCCTCATGAGAAGGAGGTTTTTGATAACAAATTCACTTTAGAAAAAAAGATGTAAGCTCATTTAGATTTTTATTTTTTCTTTTTCTTTTTTTTTTTTTGAGACAGAGCCTCAGCTGTCCCCCTGGGTAGAGTGCCGTGGCATCACAGCTCACAGCAACCTCCAACTCCTGGGCTCTAGCGAGTCTCCTGCCTCTATTTTTTCTTATGTCAGTTATATGATTTATATCTTTCAAAGACATATTTCATCTTTATTTTCAAATTTGTTGGTATAAAGTAGTTCTTAATGTTCTCTTCTTATTCTTTTTAACGCCTCTAAACTCTGAATGTTGTCCCCTCAATTATTCCTGATATTGGTAAATTGTGTTTCCCCCTTCTCCCCCTCTCCTTGATCAGTCTAGCTAGTGATTTTTCAGTTTGATTGATTTTTTTTGTAATCTTTTTTTCGTAATGCTTTTGGTTTCAATGATTTTTCTCTTTTTACCTTATTTCTATTTCACTGATAAACACACATTATTTCCTTTCAGACACCTGGGGTTTAATTTGCTTTTCTTTTTTTTAATAACTTCTTAAAATGGAAGCTTAGAAACCTGATGTTTAAATCTTTTTTCTTTTCTTACATAAGTTTTTTAAAACTGTAAATTTTCCTCTAAGCATGGTTTTAGCTGCATCCTACACATTTTAATATATTCCTATTACCATTCAGCTCAAGACGTTTTCTAATTTCCCTTGTGATTTCTTCCTTGATCATGAGTTATTCAAAAGATATTGTTTATTTTCCAAGTATCTAGGGGCTTTTTCTGTTTTGTTATTTATTTTTAACTTCAGTTGTGGTCAAAGAACATACTTGTCATGATTTCGAGACTTGCTTTAAGACCCAGATTTTGGTCTCTCTTGGTGAATGTTGCATGTGAACTTGAAAAGGATATGCATTCTACTGTTTGAGGGTCACGCAGGTCAATACTGTTTAAGTCTTCTCTGTTCTTACTGATTTTCTGTCTACTTGTTCTATCAATTACCGAGAGAGGTGTCTTATTGACTATTTTTAGGAGCCTACACATTTAGGATTGTTACATCTTCTGGATAAATTCACCCTTCCAACCTTTAAAAAAAAAAATCATTCTTAAGACCTGCCTTGCTTATAAATAATGGGCTTTGTTCCTACTGAAGTTCTCCCCTTTCCCTGGGTAGAGGCGTTTCTCTGGGTGACATACCACTGGGGAAGAACAGGTAGGTAGAGCTCAGAGGGGCATCAGTGGCAGTGGTGAGCAGATGGTCAAACTGATTTCCACTCTGATACACAATAGAAAAGAGTCTGTACAAGAATTTGAAAGATTGTCACAGATTTCTCAGCTTAGGAAGAGATGATAAATGTTGGGTCCAGTTTATGATCAGTGAGGCCACTTAGGCCTATAGAGGGCGACCTCTCAGAGTTTGCTGGGGTGTCTCAAGCATCATCTACCTCCCTTAGGTAGAACTCCAGATTTGATTCCACTGAGAGAAATATGTTCTAGCACAGTTTTTAACTCCCCTGAAAGTGGAAAAAGATTTTGGAGCCCCTGGCCCGGCATGTGGGAAAGCCATTTTGTCTTCTATTAAGGAGGCCCTCCTCGGTACCCCACCCCCCCCACCACCACCCCCCCCCCCGCCACATTCCCAGACGTGTGTTGCAGCGCAGCTGGCTCCCGGAGTGATTGTCAGTCACAGCCTTGCCGTATGGTGTGCTGCTGCTGACCCAAACACCTCAGCCCCTCCTAGGAGGCTTATCGATTGATTTTCCTCCTCTAGTATCTCCAAATGTCTGTATGACATGCTTTATTTTAAAAGTATGAAAGTAAAGATTTATCTTGAATGAAAAAAAAAACTACCCCACAACAGTTTACAGGTAGAAGCCAACTAAGCTGTTTAATTACCTGCTTTAGTGCAAGAGAGTGTTTCTAAACTCACTCATTTGCAAGCCACCCATAGGATTTTTGCTATAACCATTGTCAGCTGTTCTATTATTTGTGTAACATTTTTCTTTATAAATAAAGTCATTTTTAAAGCTTACCCCTTATGGTACCATGGCTAAGCAAGTGATATTGATGAAATCACAAGTTTTGTTTGCTAGTTATGTGTTGGTCTGTATACATGTATGTTGAAATGAAAAATAGTTCATCCACATAGCACTTGAAGTCATGTACCACTTGATGAATATTCGTATCACATTTTGGAAATTGTTAGCCTGGGGAAAATGTGAATTTGATGGTGAACTTGGAAAAGCAAACTAGCACTTGGCAATGGTCTGAAAAGGAATACTTTGTGCCTAAAATTTGGAGGGTCCAAGACACTTTAAGAAAAGAAAGGGAAATAGGAGAAGCAGCAGATAACCTGATTGGGGTACCTGTTTCACAGTAGGGTGGATTCTTTCATTATGATTCTGTTACTCTGTTTAAATGACATGAATTTTGAAACCAGCCAAATCTATAGTTAAAATACTTAAGGAAAAATTTATAAGTGAATGTTGTTCAATTAGGTAAGCCGGGTATGTGTGGAGTCTTGTTTCATTATCAATCTAGAATATTTGTATCACTCTCACCCTCAGTTAGTTTAAATGTTCTTCAGTTTACCATGTTTCCTACTCTAGCAAGTGGAATTACAGGGTTGGCTTTAATGCCATGTGTTTTATTTGGGAAGAACCTTTTATTCTGGGAGGATACTTGAGCAGGAGGACTAGCTCCAGATTGAGGAGACTTTAATAAAGGGACTGTGTCCAAAGGTGTGGGCAGAGTGTAAGGAAACCAGAAGGGACTAGGGCAGTAGCCCAGGCTAGTACCAGTGGGTGGAACTGTTACTGTCCTTCCTCCAGAGATAAGAGAAGGGCATGGTTATGGAAACCCTGAGTGAAAAAGTGGGTACCTGTGCAGAGAGGGCTACTGACAGCTGTGGTAAGGGGGACAGACACTTCCTGGGGACTTTGCTGGCAGAATAAGTACCCTGAGCTCACTCTCCTTCAGCCTTGCACATTTCCTATCAGTGCCTTCCTTCAGCCAAACCCAGCCAGAAGCTGGAGGGCAAAGAAGTGCAGTCCACACAGCTCAGCCTATTGGGCCCCAGAATACTGTGAGGGAGAAGGTTGATGTGGAAAGGGCTATGTCTCTGGTCATACCCCCACCCAGTGCTCTTTATGTGAGGTAGTGGGGGCAGGAGGTGGTATAGAGAGACAGCAAACATAAAATTAGCTGCTACTGCTGTCCTGCAGCTAGTAACCAAGCCTGCAGTATTAATGGTCACAGCCAATGACTGAATGTCTCCACCTGGTCCATGTCCACCTTATCCCCTGGACAGTGGGGGAACCAGCACCACCCCTTATCATTGCTGTAGGATTGGAGTCCTTGGTGTTTTGTTGTTATCAGGTTGTCACACCCAGCCCTCAGTGACCCTTGCCCTCTGAATCCCTGGCCAGTACCTAGTATGGGCCGTAACAAAAGTGGAAGCCAAAGGGCAGGGCTCGTTGCTGTAATCTTTGTGTCAGCCTGCCTCCCAGGTGCCATGCAGGATGAGGAGGGACAAATGAAAGATGCCCAGCATAGGTCCTCTTCTGGAAGCCAGAGCTCTTTACTCCAGCCCACTCTACACCGAGTTGTGTTTCAAGGATCATGCCAAATGTGAACAGTCCTCCCTCTCTCCTTTCTGTCTTCTTACAAAATAATGAAAATAACATTCCCTATTAACTGAAATGCACTAGTGTGTTGAAAATGAGCAGGAAACCTGGAAGAGCATTACCTGCTTTTAATGCTCTTTTTTAAAGCAGTTCAGTGTTTGATCGACTTATTGAGGCTTTATATTCGTGTAGACTCAAATAAGTTCATAATTTTTTTATGCAGGAAAAGTAACGTTTGCACACATAAAAGGAACAGCTAATACTATTTGCTTATTCTGTGCTAAGTGCTTTATGTGCTGTATTCTTTCCTTTTATTCTCTTAATGACCATATGAAGGTGTTATTGACACCTGTGTTGCACAGGTTAAGAACATCAAAGCTTAAGAGTTTAAAGGTAATGGTCCGAGAGCAGAGCAGAGTAAGAACTTAAGCATCCAGGTCTCTGTGGTTTTGGAGTCCCAGCCTCAGGCTCTGTGTGCTCAGTACAATTGTAAGGCGTGCACAGGTGAATTCGCTTATTAGCTGTGAGAGCCTGCTGTGTGCTGGACAGCGTGCAAGGGGTGGACAGCAGGGAGCAAGATGGACTGTACCTTCCCTTCAGGAGGTTTTCACATCTAGTGGAAAAGGTAAACATTGAAAACATTAAACAGTCAGTCCCCCAGATGTGTGGAGTAGATTGTGGTGTGTACTGTGAAGGACAAGAGGAGGGTGCTGGAGCTGTGGCGCTGGGACAGCTTCACATGGGGGCCTCGGAGAAGGCTTCTCTACTGAAGGTTCTTTCAGTAGAGACCTGGAGGGGATTAATTTAGGAGGGAATAGTAGGGAAATGAGCCCTGGGAATGCACCTGGGAACGTCTGGTTGGTTTTAAGTTCTTTTCATTTCTCATCATCTCAATCCTGCCTTATAACCCAGCCACCCTGTACTAAGGTTTCAGGGAGGAGAGGGAAGGGCAGCAACCTCACTGTGTCTGTACTGTCTGTTGGATGACATTTTCTGGTTTAGAACTTTTTACTTTTTGTAGAAGAAGCAATTACAAAATAAGGTTCTGTTTACTCTGGGATCTTTGTTTCTCCTTGATTCAGTCTGCTCAGGTCATCAAATGTTTGAGTGTGCGTTATGTGCAAAACTATTGCAAGGATTAGAGATGGGAGCCTCCATCTCTCCCCTCAAGGAGTTGATTGTCTGATGAGTGAAAATAAAACTTTAAATTGCTGTCATACAAACAGCATATTTATGCCAGGAGGGGTTTTGTAATTTTCTGAAATGTGTTGACCATTTCTGACTATGCCTGTGCATTTGCTTTAATGTATTATTATGACTAGACCAAGTTTGTGTTCAGTGATTGGGATCATTTTCTTCAGCATTTCTCTTTGTGAAATCTACTGTGTACATTCTTAGGGATATTAAAAAATCAGATAGAAATGAAATCTTGTTCTATACATGTGTAGCAAACTCTGTTCCTATAATCAGTCTCCACATTCGAGCATTGCTGAGAAGTGCCACATGTGAACAGGCCGGCCTGCACAAGGTGACCAGGCCTCAGTGTACCTGGTGGTGGGGAGAAAAGCTGTTGGAATTTGGGAAGGCATCTGCCCTTGCCAGCTCCCTGACTGGATGTCAGAAGCCCAGGAGCTGCTTTCTCCTGGTGCAAATCATTGCTTCTAGTGTCACTGAAGCAGACCTAACAGAGACAGCTGATTTATTCACTGTTGTTAATTGGTGTTGCTGGAAAGCTCAACCTGAGTGTTTTTGTTATTCCAGGTTTGTTTGTTTTTTGCCTCAAACATGGAAGGGCTTGCCGAGGACGTAGATAATGAGTGAAAGTATAATTCTTGTCCAAGCTTAATACATTGCTTAAATGTTTCACGGGGGCTGGAGCCCACAAGATACCTGGACACATTGTAGGACAAGAAGAACAGAAATGCAGACATTAATAATATTAATAATACTAATACCCTTCAGTTATTAATATAAAATAAAATGCAGAGCAAGTATTCACTATTCACCCCTTCCTGTGCCTACTAGCTTTGCACATTAGTTGAGAATAGCAAAAATCAAAAACCCAGCAGGGAAATTTAAGAAAATTTAATTTTGTTGTCATGTTTTTCTGAAGACAAGCCTGTTGTCTTGAAGGAACTGTAAGCTTCATGAGGGCAGAGACCCCTTAGTCACCCTGCGTCACCGGGCTCTCTAGACACTGAATGGGTATTACCAGATGACTAGGAAGCGAGAATCATCAGTTGATTTTATTTTGTTCCTATGCTACTAAAAAATTTCTCAGTTGTTTTATGAGAAGTCTGAGGAATGACAACAATGAAATCTGCTTTTTCCATGGAATCCTCTCAGACCTAATAAAAGCACTGTGGTGTATAAGAAAGCCCTGGAATGGGGAATCCAGGGATGTGGATTCTGGGCTCTGCTTAACCACTCAGCCGTGCTGTCGTCTTGAGCCAGTCACTTAACCTCCTTTTCTCTGTCCTTTATAAAATGACAGTTTTACATCTACCCTGCTTAATTCCCAGAGTCGGTGAGCTGTCGAATGAGGTAAAGGGTGTGGAAGTGCTTGGAAAATGGCAAAGCAATGCCCACTGTCTGGCTCACTGTCCTCTTGCAGAAGGCCATGCTAGAGCCCTGGCTGTCCACTTCTCAGAGGAGGCCTGCCGTGGGCCAGCTGCTTCAGCTGCCTTCTGTCCTTAGCACTCAATGCCACTCCTGAGCATAGTATTGTTGTTGGGGATTGTAAGCACTCTGTAAACATTAATGTAATAGACGCCATCGGAATAGTTTACAAACAACATTCTCTCCCTCTCTGATTCTATTTTATGCTGATATTTGCTATGTGTTCAAGTTCCTGACATTATGAGCTCACTAGGCTGCTTGGCACCCTGTAACAGGAGAAGGGCGAGCAGGTTGTTCTGTATGTTTCAGCATGCACTAGGTCCTTGTGCATTGATTTCTGCTTTTAGAAATGGAGGGATAGCTTTTGTTTGCTGGCCCAGCTGGTTCTCCTAAATTTATTCAGGTAATAATAGTCACATAGGTTAAAATTCATGAGCTACAAAGGAGAGAACAGGATCAAGCTCCCTCCTACTTATGCTGCCTGACCACCATTTCCCTTCCTGGAAGCAGCTCTTCTAACTTTGCCAGCTCTGCCTGCTTAGGTGTTGAGTTTCCCTAAAGAAATGTTGAAGTTTCTGAGTGTCTTTCATGTGAAGGTAGGTGGCGGTGGTGTCAGGATGGGAAGGGAGTGTGTGTGTGAGAAACAGTGTGGACATGGAAGTGGGTCCACGGACTTCTGTCAAGCACCACAGCTAGTCTTGCTCTTCCATACCCACTTTAGAAAGGACTTTTGATTTTATTGAGCAAATAACCAGAAATCTTCCACAGCTATGATACAAGCACTTTACAAATCCAAGAAATGAGCAAATTTGGCCTAGGTTTCTGATCCCTTTCTTCAGCATCTGAAGGCCAGTAGTTTCAGTCAGTCTCCTCCTCATGAAGTAGATAAACAGTCCCCTGTCTGTTTCCACTCATTCCAGATGCTTCTTATTCACATTGTTGTGGACAAGTGAGGAGGGAAGTCTTAAATCATTTTCCCATCACGAGAATGAATCCCTTCCTCATATCTACTGGGCATTCACTTTCCCCAAAAAGGTGGTTTATTAATATCTGCATTTCTGACTTCTAGATTATGTATGGGTGGAGAAAATGAACAGCATGTATTTTACACGTTGTGTGGTGTAAATGCTATTTAAATCCCGCTTGAGCTGCTAAGCATTGCATTAATGTTGGATTGCTGGCTGGGGGCCAGATCTGTTGTGTGGGCTTTTTTTCTTTGGAGGAGGGGTCAGACTTCAGAGAACTAAGCCATCTGTCCAGTAAATTATTTTAAGGTTTTAATAACAAATAGTTTGCAATGTATTTGAATGTGTAGAGTAGAAAATTAATGTTTTGCAAAAGTGATATCTTTAGAAATGTCTTCCACATTCTGTTTTTGTTATCATTTTGGTATTGTAATTCCAATTTGGTAGCACATATCTTTGTACTAATGTTTTGCAGAATTAATTAGTTCATTAAAAGCAACGTTTTAAAACTGGCATGTCAATAACCGTGCACTTCTTCAGAAGGCTCTTGCTTCTAACAGGCATTGAGCTTCTACTAAAACAGATGCAGGGATTCTGTTGGTGCATACTAAGCTGGGAGACTTTAAAGGGTTGCTGCCGCTTTCTTTGAGGTTTGTTTTGTGGAGCTTTCTGGTAGCTGTTGTTAGTGGCTTTTGATGGCTAATGTAATGAACTCTTCAGCACCTCAACTCTTCATCTGCTAACCAGAACTTTGCATTTTAGTTGTTTCTTAAATGGCCTGACTTGGGTCTGCATGGCTTACTTTTACTGTACTATCTACTCATTCAGCAAATGTTTAAGACATGCCTAGTGGGTGCCAGGCACTGGGGCAAGGTGCTGGGATTCAGCATCCAGGGAGACAGTCATCTGATCCCTTGGAGGCCTGTATGGGCAATAGATATTGAACAAAACAATCACTTGAAAAATTGTTCAATGACAAATGGAACAGGAGCAACAAAGAGAATTTAAAATACTATAAGAGGTAAAATGGGGTATGCTGACTGTTGGGGGGAGCAAGAAAAGAGTCAGGACAGGCTTATTTCATGTCTGGTGAAACTCAAAAGACTTAAAGCATGAGTAGGAATGACCTGGGTATAGGGGAGGGAAAAGCTGTAGCAAAAATCCCCCAAGCAGAGTATACACAGTGTGGGAGGTGGGGTGAGCCTGCTCAGGGATGTGGAATGAAAGGCCAGATGAGGCCAAAACCATAGCTGCAGCTAGACTGAAGGATCTCCTTGACCATCCTAGTACATGAGACTTCAGTTCGGTACTGAGCTATGCCTTAACAGAAACAGCTGCAGAAACAGAGAGCTCTTTCCTTATGTAGGCAAGGAGCTTCTGTAAAGTTGGGAAGGCAAAGGTGGTTACCCATAGTCAGATGACCTCTAAGGCCATGGAAGGAGGTCCTTGACTTTATCAAAAGGCTAGATTAACAGTGAGAAGCAGTTATTTGAAAATAAGCGTGAACAATGTGTTGGCAAGGCTGTGGAGAAAAGGGAACCTTGTACAGTGTTAGTAGAAATGTAAATTAGTACAAGCATTATGGAAGATAGTATGGAGGTTCCTCAAAAAATTAAAAATAGAACCACCATCTAATCCAGCAATCCACTACTGGGTACCTGTCACTAGGAAATGAAGTCAGGACGGCAGAGACCTGCAATCCCATGTTCATTGCAGCACTGTTCACAGTAGCCAAGATGTGGAATCAACCCAAGTGTCCATCAGTGGATGGAATAGTCAGAGAAGACATGGAATATGTATGCAGTAAAACCCATTCAGCCTTAAGAAAAGAAGGGAATCCTGTCATTTGCAACAACACAGATGAACTTGGAGGACATATGTTAAGTGGATTAAGCCAGGGCACAGAAAGATGAGCACTGCGTGACCTCACTTCTATGTGGAGTCTAAACGCCGAATCCAGAGAGATAGAAAGTAGAGTGGTGATTACTGAGGGTTTGGGGTCGGGGCTGGAGGATGTGGAAGTGTTGGTTAGAGGATACAAAATTGCAGTTAGGTAGAAGGAATAAGTTTAAGAGAGTTATTGTACGAAGTGGTGATTATATTCTTGAAAACTGTTGTAAGACAATTATAAGAGGGACTTTACCTAACAAATGTAATCAGTGTAACCTGGTTCTCTGTATCCTCAACGAATCCTCAACAATAAAAAAAAGAAAGAAAGAAAATTGCTATAAGAATAAATGTGAGGGCTCGGCGCCTGAGGCTCAAGTGGCTCAAGGCACCAGCCACATACACCCAAGGTGGCGGATTTGACTCCAGCCTGGGGCCGCCAAACAACAACGACGGCTGCAACCAAAAAAATAGCTGGTCCCAGCTACTTGGGAGGCTGAGGCAGGAGACTCACTTGAACCCCGGAGTTGGAGGTTGCTGTGAGCTGTGATGAGACAGCACTCTACCCAGGGGGATAGCTTGAGGCTCTGTCTCAAAAAAAAAGAAGAATAAATGTGAAGTGTTTTAAGCACAAGAAAAGAAAAAAGTTTGTGAGGTAATCCATGTGTTAGTTAGCTTGACTTAGCAACTCCACACTACATATATATATACATATATATTTCAAAACAGCGTGTTGTACATGATAAATATGTATACTCTTTGTCAGTTAAAAAATAAACAAGACTGGCTCGGCGCCAGTGGCTCAAGCGGCTAGGGCGCCAGCCACATACACCTAAGGTGGCGGGTTCGAATCCCCAGCCCGGGCCCACCAAACAACAATGATGGCTGCAACCAAAAAATGGCCAGGCGTTGTGGCGGGCGCCTGTGGTCCCAGCTACTTGGGAGGCTGAGGCAGGAGACTCACTTGAGCCCAGGAATTGGAGGTTGCTGTGAGCGTGATGCCATGGCACTCTACCCAGGGGGACAGCTTGAGGCTCCGTCTCAAAAATAAATAAATAAATAAACAAGACTAAGCTAGACCACTGTCACAGAAGCACGGTTTATAGATTATTGGAAATACTAGATCCATTGTAGCCCTTTATACCACTTCAATTGTGTTCACTTCTAGGCTGCAACAAATATATAGACTTTTTTCTAAAATGAAAATAGTGTCATTAAAAATTAAAATTTACCATTTATAAAGGAACAAAAAAGAAAACCAGAGACCTCGGTTCTAGAAAAAGGATTCTTGGGGTCCATGAATGGACTTTAAAAGCCTATGAACTGCAGAAGAAAATTATATGTAAAATCTGCAGCTATGTGTTTAATTTTTAGTACCTCAAGGGATCTGTGATCCAAGAAAGGTTGAAAACCACTAACAAAAGGAATTAGGAAACCTAATAGTTTCTTATTTAGGTTTTGGAGGAAATATTTGTGTCATTCCCACTCCACAGGCTGAATGAAGTTGGGTAATTGGGTTGAGATTCTGTATGTGGATCTGAAAGAACTTGACCATTAACCTGTCCTAAAAGAGACTGCCTTGTGAGGTGATGTCACAGAGTTTATGCAGACCACCTGTTGGAGATGCTGTTGAAGTCCTCTATTGATGGGACATTGGCTGAGAACGACCCCTGAGTTGTTGGGGTTCTTTAATTCTCTGGTTAAGGCCATCTAAAGGAGCAGATTGAGCTACTTAAAGAAAATCAGAAGAGAGCAAGGTTTATAGGGCTCTAGAAACTCACATCAGAAATTTGAGAATGTTGGCTCGGCGCCTATAGCTCAACCGGCTAAGGCGCCAGCCACACACACCTAAGGTGGTGGGTTCGAATCCCCAGCCCGGACCCGCCAAACAACAATGACGGCTACAACCAAAAAAAAAAAATTGCTGGGCGTTGTGGCGGGCACCTGTGGTCCCAGCTACTTGGGAGGCGGAGGCAAGAGACTGGCTTGAGCCCAGGAGTTGGAGGTTGCTGTGAGCTGTAATGCCACAGCACTCTACCTAGGGGGACAGCTTTAGGCTCTGTCTCAAAAAAAAAAAAAAAAAAAAGAAAAGAAATTTGAGAATGTGGACTTGTTCCTGATGCAGAGAGAAGTTAGAGGCAGTTGAGATTGAATCTCAGTCCTGAGGGAGCCTTCAGAAAAATTGATTTGGGTTCCCCTAGACAAATAAGTGGGTTGAGAGCCTGACTGTAACTTCGGAGCAGGACAGGGAAACAGGATTCTCCAGTTGCTTAAAGTTAATTTTCTGCCTGCAAATAGTGTAGTTATGAATTATACCTTGATTTGAACCTGTGATTTCTATAAGTTTGTGTTTCTAGATGGGTTCTTGGACCATCAAGCCAGCTCATCAGCTGAGTGCTTCAAGCAGCAGAACCAAGCAGCTCTCCGTTTTTGAACGGCTTCTGTAATGTAAATAGGAACAGCAGTCTTTCCAAGTTATTACCCTGTTAACAGGTTGACAGATATGTGCAAATTGTGACTCACTGCTCAATTTGGCACTAAATTAATGTCTTTCCGCACCACGTCTGCTCAAGTGTAAACTAGTCACCACTGCTGTGTTACTGCTTGTTTGCCTATATTCCAAAGGTAAAAATTAAAGTAATTTGATTCTGCTGCAGAATGGAGTGCAGCATATGGTGGAAGTGTAGGAGGAGAGCACGCTGTTCCTACCTGTCCTCAGCCCTGCTCTTGGAGTGGGGTGCCACTCAGGCTGCAGAGCTCTGTGCAGACGCTAGCGGGGCTCGCCGCCTCAGGAGGCAGCGTCTTGAGAAGAACTGCCAAAGACCATCTCCCATACTAACCACCCCCACCCTGACAAAAAGAGAGTGTCATTTTTGTCTCCACATTTTTAATTTGAGCTTCCAAGCTTTCCTTATTTCTGTCAAGTCACTAGTGGTTGATTTGTGTTTCGAGGGTTGAATCTATTTGAAAATGAAGTATTTAGATTTTTGCTTCTAGAATTTAGACATTGTTTTCCTCAGCTAAAGATGCAGCTGACTTTCTCGTTTTGGCTAATACCTAATGTCACCTGTGAAAAGAAATCTGCATCTCCATTGTGTTAGGCATATGAATGAAAAACAATCTCCTTAAAATTTGTTCTTGCTTAATAAAATCTAAATTGAGCTTTGGCGTAGGCCACGGATTGGGGAAGAAACAACCACAGAAAATCACCCCAGCTCTTTCCACTTTGCTGTGCTAGCTGCACATATTTTTCCTAGGAACTATTTTTCTTCTGCCATTGTAAAAATTAAGTAAATAAAGGAATCCAGAAATGTCAAGGAGTATTTAGAACTCTAGCCCTTCTGACCAGTAGGCAAATTCAAGTAGCTGGCATGGAGTCCTAGCTTCTTATACACTGAGCTTGGTTTCTGGCTTTTTTTGTGCGACCTGGGGTCAGCATTTAACCTACTTATTTCCTTTCTTTTCTTTCTTTTTTTTTTTTGCAGTTTTTGGCCAGGGTCAGATTTGAACCCACCACCTCCAATATATGGGGCTGGTGCCACAGGCAGCGCTCCTTACCTATTTCTTTGTTTTCCTAGCCAACTAAAAAGACTAGGTTTCCAGAACATATTTTTAAGCTTTCAAGGTGAAAGGTACAAGCAAGAACAAATTATGATGTTACCTTTGTACTGAAATTGTGCATATTCATTTGCTTCCTGCTGTCCAGAGCTATGATGGCTATTGATTGAGGATCAGTTCAGAGGACATGGCCTACCCCTTCCCCATTAGCATATGCTTAGCACTGACCTCCGTTCACATAGGACAGTGGATTTTTGCTTCCTGCTGAATCAGAAGAAACTGGGTGTACACTGTACATACAGATTTAGGAAGGAAGTCTGTAAACGCAGAAGAATCTCCAGCGACCTAGTAGAAACTTTCAGCGTGCAGTCTTTGTCATATGTCTTCTACCATTTCAAGAAACATCAAGTAGTGATGAAAAATAAGTTAATTTCCTCTTTACTTTGTAACTTCTTTTTTAGCATTTAAGCTTAGATCCAAGATTATGTGTCATGAAGCTGTAAATCTAGAAGAAATCTTGGGAGAGGATGTGTAGACAGTCTTGTTTCTTAGCCATCTATGAGAGATTGTTTTCTAAACCATTAAAAAAAAAAAACCAACAGAATGGAGTCTTCCCTTTGAGAAATGCCTCTTGCTCTTCCTGAGCAAGTTCACCTTTTGGTGCTCTGTCCCCATGGTATGGTCCTTTTGAGAGGTGGAAAATACTGTTTGGTACTGAGTTCATGAAAGCAGTTGTATACTAAAGAGTAGGAGAGTCTCCCTTGGGGATTCCTATCCCTGGAGGAAATCCACTTCATCCACCGCGCCTCTCCTCACCCAGCTGTGCTGTCGTCATTACCGTCATTACTGGGCTTTCTGTAGGTTTTCTCCTTCCTTCCTTCAACTCAAAGTTTAAAACTCTGTGTAACATTCTCTAAGGACAACCTGATAGATTTATCAGTAGGGTCACTTCTGCCTTTCACAGCTAATAATGTTGATACTCACTTTTTAACAAATGGCATTATGTTGTCATGAGCCCCAGAGGTTCAAACTAAAATCTTTTCATGTTGTGGACAGAGAACTCATCTTCCTCTTCCCCCAAGAGAATATACCTTGTATATGTCCCTGACTTAATGGACATGTAATTTAATTCATCATATCCAACGGATATGAAATACAATGCAGAATCCTTAATAAATAGTTGTGCATCTCAGCCATGATATTACGAATCCCTTTTGTGTCCAGCATGATCAGATGGTGAACACAAATACTCGAATGATGTTAGTCTCAGGAGACCTGAGCCCACCCTGGCTCTGTTTATGCTATGGGCTGATGTCTTCACAGTGAGCCTGTACTGTAGGGAAGAATTTATTCTAAGAAGAGAGCATTTTTGCAGAACAGGCCCAGGGTGGTGGTGGAGGGTTATGTAGTGCGACTACCAATAAGAACACCTGTAATTACTGAACCCTTCATATGTACAGACCCCCATGCTAAGTGTTTCGTGTCAATGATCTCAATTATTATCAAACCTTGAGAGATGCAGATTTCATTTGGGCTAGAAGAACAGATGTGCCTCTTGGGGTGGGATATCTCCAAGGTAAAAATGGAGCGGGATAGCTTGTAGTTTGTAGAGAGAGAAGTTGTAGAGTCAGGTAGAAGGTTTAGGAATAAAATTATAATTGGCACATAGAAAACCAGTTAAAGGAAAATCAAGGCAAAACAGAAATACAGGAAAATAGAAAGCTGTGTAGGTAAGTAATGTACTCCTAAACTGCTTTGTGGCTCAGCTGTCAAAATACACAGAGATTTTAGAAAACAGACAGTACTGATTTAAGCAAAATTATGATATCATTTGGATTAGAATCCAACCAGGAAAACAGGAATGACGTCAGGTATTTAAAACAGAAGGAATTTCATTCAAAGAATTGGTTATTCAGGTGACTGAAACAAACAGAAGTTGGTGAGGCAGCCCAGAGGTGAGCGGCAGCAGGAGCGCAGCCAGCCCTGGACCAGAAGGAGGGAGGAGGGCATGTTGTTACAGTGACGGCACAGAAGAAAGTTAGTAGGCCTTGCCTTGAAATGAGACATCAAAAGCTAGCATTAAAAACACATGATGTAGGTCAGGCGTAGTGGCTCACACCTAAAATCCTAGCAGTCTGGGAGGCCCAAAGTGGATGGATTGCTTGATCTCAGGAGTTCTAGACCAGCCTAAGAGAGTCTTTAAAAAGCCAGGTGTTGTGACGGGCTAATAGTCCCAGCTACTGAGGAGGCTGAGGCGACATGATCTCTTAAGCCCAGGAGATTGAGGTTGCTGTGAGGCCATAGTACTTGATCAAGGGCTACAAAGTGAGACTGTCTCAAAACAAACAAACAAACAAAAAAAAAACCCAAAAAACCTATTATTTAGAAAAAGGTAAATACCGAAAGAAATCACAAAAAAAGTCGGCTCTAGAAAGGCAAGGAGAAGAACAGGGGAATCGTTTTTATGTAAAAAGCCTTGTAATCTTGTTTGCCTACTGAAATATATATTCATATAGTGATAAACATGAAGTCTTTAGTGTACTGTAGGTTTTTAGTTCCTTTTTTTTTAAAGACAGAGTCTCAATCTGTTGCCCTGGGTAGGGTGCTGGTGGCATGATAGCTCACAGCAACCTCCAACTCTTGGGCTCAAGCAGTCCTCTTGCTTTAGTTTTTCTATTTTTGGTAGAGATGGGGGTCTCAATTTTTGCTCAGGCTGGTCTCAAACCTGTGAGCTCGAGCAGTCTACCCGCTTCGGCCTCCTGGAGGGCTAGGATTACAGGCTTGAGCCACTGCACTCTGGTGGTTTTTAGTTCTTTCTTTGATTGAGGTTCTAGTTCATACATGTGTGTTTTTCCCCCCACTTAGGTACGTTGATGATGTGATCAGCCGCATTGACAGGATGTTCCCTGAAATGTCCATCCACTTGTCCAGACCCAATGGAACATCAGCAATGCTCCTGGTAAGATCTACTCGAGCTGTTTGTAGGGACACATGGGGAAAAGCTAACTTAAAAATCAATTCGCTGGTCCTGTGTTGTAGAATCTATACAATGGAGATTAAATCCTAGTTTATGGTAAATAACATATTTTCTTACCTGGCATTTTATAGATTAAAAATTCTATACACTGAAACCTTGCTGTTGAACAAAATTGCAGACCCACGTAAGAGTTAAGGTGAAAGGAAAGATACCGTAAGACAATTTCACCTTAAAGTCACTTTGTGGTACAAACATCCTCTTGTTTTAGTAAATCTATTGTATTTGCCCAAAGACATACATTAGGGAGTAGTGATGTTCAACTGTTGGATCCTGCTAAAGAAAACCGTCTCTTAAAACAGAACCAAGTTCTCCAGAAATTACTTATGAAATACATGATGTATTTGAAGATGTTCTGAGACCTCATTACCTATGACTTCTGATTTTGCTTTGCTCTGAACAAATTAGTCTCATAACCTCACCACGGATGTTTGTATTTGCATGAATCTGCTAAGGATAGGTGTGTTTTAGAAATACAGTGGACAGAAATGCTTGATATTATGAGTACAAAATACATGGAGACCTCAATGCTGAGAAGCCTTCCTAAGGCCTGCATAATAATATGCACTTGAGGAACATTTCCCTGAATATAGATTTTGAGGAACCACTGCATTTTATAGAAAGGAGATTTACTGCTGGGACTGAGTGTTTTTTACACCTCGTCGTAGTGTGAGCTCCTCATGTTTTTAGCATTTTGCTATGTAAACGCTTATGAATGGCCTGTCATGCCGGATGAGTTACTGTTCACTCAAGCCATTCATCTTAAGAGAACAGACTTCTTGTGAGTGCATGTGTGTTTTTCTCTGAACAAAGAAAAAGATGTGGCCATGTTAAATGTGTGGTATTTCATTTGTGGGTGGGAGTAAAGTTCATCTGGATAACATGCTACTTTAAAAAAAAAATTCTTGCAGTTAAAATATAAGATTATGAGATTACAAAAACAGTTTTCTTTGCATAAAATCTATCTATCTCCAAAACATGAAATATTTCCTGCCTCAGTTAAACGTACAAATTGTTGGCCAGGTGTGGTGGCTCATGGCTATAATCGCAGCACTCTGGTAGACCAAGGCAGGATCACTTAAACTCAGGAGTTCAAGATCAGCCTGAGCAAGAGCAAGACCCTGTCTCTACTAAAAGAAATAAAAATAGCCAGGCATTATAGTGGGCACCTGTAGTCCCAGCTACTCAGAATGCTAAGGCAAGAAGACCAGTTGAGCCCAGGAATTTGAGGTTGCTGTGAGCTTGACACCATAGCTTTCTTCCTAGGGTGACAGAATGAGACTCTGTCTCAAAAAAAAGAAAAGTATGAATTGTCTAGATTTCAAGACCCTTCAGACCCAGCAGCCAAAACATAAATCCTGTTTTCAGCATACTTGACAGGGACCAAAGAATTAATAAAGATAAAAATGAAAGCGTCCTCAGCGAAATAGGTTGTTCAATTTATTTCTGGGTCATTGAGCTTCCATTTCCTGATGAAGGTAGGAATTTGGCATTGAAGGGAATGAGCATAGTGAACAGGATTCTAGGCAAACAGGCCTAAGATATCAGAGTCTCTTCCACCCAAGAAAGCAGGCTTTTATTTTACAATGACCTGTTGGCCTCATCTGTTCTCTCATAGAGGTTCTGTCCTAATAGACTGATGAGAGAGTTTAGGCACTCAAATCAAAGGAAGAATCCCATTTTACATACACCATTTTTTAACCCCTCACCCTGTACGTGGTTAATTCAGATACATATGTGTCTCAGTGGCTAGTTGTTACCTTTCCTCCCTGACACAGGAATTCACTGGAGGAGGTGCTTATTTATAGGAATACGAGTGAGGGGTCTGATTCCAAGTCAGATTGCCAGGGGGATAATCATACTTTTAACATAATTGCATTATTTGGCTTTTACTTCTTAAGTATGGTGTTTTATTAGACGGCAAGCCAGGCAATTTGCTTCCACTGTGCTCACTCATCTTCTGTGATGTCAGAGGGAATCGTCACCTGTGGGAGGTGGTGAAGGCACACTCGGCAGTCTCAGCAGCACACTCAGAGGGCACACTCAGCAGTCTCAGCAGCACACTTAGTTAGAGGGCACACTAGAGCAGTCTCTGCTGACATCTCTTTACCTATTAGCCAAGGCCTGAACTGTGCCTGTACTTTTGAAATAAAATGACATTTACCCCCTTTTTTTTTTTTTTTTGAGACAGAGCCTCAAGCTATCCCCCTGGGTAGAGTGCCATGGCATTACAGCTCACAGCAACCTCCAACTCCTGGGCTCAAGCCAGTCTCTTGCCTCCGCCTCCCAAGTAGCTGGGACCACAGGCGCCTGCCACAACGCCCGGCTATTTTTTGGTTACAGCCGTCATTGTTGTTTGGCGCGTCCGGGCTGGGGATTCGAACCCGCCACCTTAGGTGTACGTGGCTGGCGCCTTAGCCGGTTGAGCTATAGGCACCAAGCCGACATTTAC
>CAUYTI010117836.1:0-14351 GCA_963575145.1 Galago senegalensis | reverse complement strand
TGGCGGGTTCGAATCCCCAGCCCGGACCCGCCAAACAACAATGACGGCTGCAACCAAAAAATAGCCGGGCGTTGTGGCGGGCACCTGTGGTCCCAGCTACTTGGGAGGCGGAGGCAAGAGACTCACTTGAGCCCAGGAGTTGGTGGTTGCTGTGTGTTTGTTGCCAAAGCACTCTACCCAGGGGGACAGCTTGAGGCTATGTATAAAAAAAAAAAAAAAAAAAAAAAAATTTAAATATCCCAAACAGGCACTTTCTAGCAAAAAGAGCAATACTATTTTTAAGTTAATTATACTTGAAAGAGTGAATAATAATAATGGAGATAATTTTTATTTATAACTATTTGCTTTGGGAGGCAAAATATTCATAAATTATCAAGAAAATTCCAAAGAAGCCCGCCTTATTCAAGAAGCTGCTGACTTTTCCAGTCAACCCACATTATCCGTGGCATACGTGAAGGGCAACCAGGAAGGAGGCGAGATGAGAGAGCAGAAGGGGTAGACAGAGCAGTTTTAGCTGCCTCCAGCGCTACAGACAGCTCTGTGTGTACAGCTGCCAGGACACGGGCTGAGTAAGGAAGAGGCCCGCCCACATGGTTTCCCCAGTTCTCCCACCAGGATGGTGTGCAGATGTCTCTTTCCCCACGTTCTAATTCATGATCCTTCCTGAGGAAGCACAGACGTGCTGATGCTCTGGGGAGAGCCCCTTCCCCTTTGCTTTGGCTACTGAGGTACCAGTATAGTGAGGGGCAGTATTAAGTAGCGGACATTCCTTAGAGTATAAAATTATTTAAAATGTGAGCAACTTCAGTCACACACAAATTTTAAGTGTTATTTTTAACTCCTGCTTAGACAGGAAACCTGGTAAAAGTAAACTAGGTCGATTTTAAGTCATTAAAAATAAGACAGTTGAGGAACTTCACCTAACAAATGGAAGCAATATCACCTGGTTCTTTGCACCCTCGATGAATCCCCATAGTAAAAATAAAAAAAGAAACAAAAATAAGAAAGTACATTTTTTGTAAAGTGCAATACAGAGATGAGTTTAAAGTACTGTTTCATTGTCTTACCAGATCTTCTGACGTTCGCAGTGGTGTGGTGTCAGGAGGCTGCCTCTTAGATAACCTCCAGATATATTGTGATACGAGTTTAAAAAAGAGCTCCTGAAGCACCACATCTGGGAGACATGCCACTAGCTGAGCTTCCCAGAAGTCCACCAGGAGCTGAGGAATTGTATCTTCATCTTTAACACAAAGCACCTTGAAAACAATGAAATAAGCCTCTATATCCCAGATAAATATAGGAGCATTGATCAAGTTATAGTTGGGCTGAGTATCACACTATCACGTGGACCATGGAATTAATTTAGACATGTCGAATAGGAAACAGATTCCAGATTGCATGAGTAGAAAGTTTCTAGATATATTCTTCTAATATGTACTCCTATCTTATGAATTAGGTGTAAATCCTTTTTTTCTAATAAACAAATGGAAAACTTCTCTTATTCTACTCTCCACTGATTTTATTAGGCCATCTAAAAAAATTACATTTTCAAAGTGGCAAACCTTAAAAAAGGAATCTGCTTCTTCGATTCCAATTTTGTTGTTCTTCTGCAAGCCCAGCACTGCAGCCACAAGCAAGGCAGGCTGAGTCTCCTTCAGGTGATTCGCAAACTCGGTGGGAATGACCTGTCCCTTCCTCTGTTGAATCAACAGTCGAGGTTCCAGAATGAAGCCACAAACCAACTTCATCTTAGAGAACAAAGAAATTAGGAACAAAATGTATATTTTATTCAGGTTGTCAAATCTTAGAAATATCGTCCATACATGCTAGCCCACTCGTGATTTACTGTTAAGCTACTAATATTTACTTTAATTGCTATTTTGTCTTTAAAGATAAATTCCTCCCCCAAGAAGAATGTCACTGTCTTACAGAAGTTACGGATATATAACTAAGAATCCAGCTGTCTTATTTTTGTAGAGCTTTATATTTACATCTATTTGACTTGAAAATAGTCAGCCTTCCACATCTGTGGCTTCTATATCCGTGAACTCAACCAACCACAGATCAAAGATACTCAAAACTGTTTCTGCATCAATCATGTACAGACTTTTTCATGTCATTATTCCATCAGCAATGGAGTACAACAACTACTACACAGCAAGTATATTGTACTAGGTATAGTAAGTAATCTGGAGATGATCTAGACTATGTGGGAGGATGTGTGTAGGTTATATGCAAATATTAAACCATTTTATATGTCAAGGACTTGGGCTTTCATGAATTTTGGTGTCTGTAAGAAATCCTAGAACAAACCCCCCATAGAAACTGGGAGACAACTGTAATACACCTTAAAATTTTTTTTTTTTAACATCTTAAATTTTTTCAAAATTATGGAAAGAAAATTCATTTTTCTAGAATTCTATCCTTTAAAACAGAAGATTCCCCAATGTTGACTTGCTCTCCTCATCATAAGAAAACACACAGTGATAAAGCACTTCTGCTCTTCTAGTTGGAGAAACTAAAGTCATACTATGGGCATCTGCGTGCAGTCAGACAACAGAACAGAAGCAACGGTTCTGAAGTCAGGCTGCTGCCTTCAATTCCGCTTCCCCACTCGCCAGCCGTGTGATCCTGACAAGTTAGTTAAGCTCTGTGTGTCTTAGCACTTTCACCTGTACAACAAACAGCTCTAACAGCAACTACCACACAGTGTTACTGTGAGAAGTCAGTGAGGTAACATATGCAAGGGGCGTAGAATAGGCCTGGGACATAGTAAATGTTCAATTCACATTTATTTCTCATTCCCCTAAGTGATTACTACCTTTGGCTCATGTCCCTAAATGACCTCTTTTTCAAGGGAAAGACCCATCTTTGATGGATGAATCAAATTTCTAATCCTGTATAAAATCACCTGTGATTTGTCCCAAGTGGAGGCTTCCTGCAACTACTAGACTCCTGAGGCTTGTGGTTAACATCCCCCTTGCTGTACTTACATACACATCACTCTGCTCCTTTTCAGTGAATAGGCCACATCCCTCCCGGCAGATCAGACTGTCCGCTTCGGGTAGGGGCTATTCTTCAGCACCAAACTCAGTTCTCTGAGCATACCTGACCCTAGGTTGACAGGTCTCTGAAAACCCACTGCTGCCATTTTCTAGTAGTCTATTTCCTTTTCATTTGCCAAATCCAAAATCTCACTTGAACCACTTCCCTTCTAGAAACATTAACTATGTTTTCCAATATGACCAGGAAAATATAACCTAAAAGGACGACAGAAGAAAGCTAAACATCTCAGAACCGCCAGGTCCTCTGCCAGCCTGCTGTGAACACCAGGTGGGGCACCATACCTCTGAATGGCTTTTCATTTCATTTCTGTGCACATTAAGATCTCCCATTTTCAGAGCCACTGCTGCCTTAGTCAATGTCAATAGGATCGATGACAACCCAGAAGCGTCCAGCTTCCTTAGATAGCTCATGGCCGTGGAAGGATTAATATTCTTCATAGAAGGACTACAGAGGACATGGGGAAGTTGCTTCGGCTCAGCCACATAAAACATCTGAACCACTTTCAATGCTAATTCCTTTGTTGAGGACAAACAAGGAATAAAAAAGTCAGCAAAAACAAAGCAACAAAATCACCCCCCCCCAAATTATGTATCTATACACACACAAAGCTGAGACAGAAACATTGCAATTAATATACAATTATAGTATTATGTTTTGATTTTTAATTATTATTGAAAGTCTCAGTATGTCACCCTGGGTAGAGTGCTGTGGAGCCACAGCTCACAGCAACCTCAAACTCAAGTGATTCTCTTGCCTCAGCCTCCTGAGTAGCTGGGACTACAGGCGCCTGCGACAATGCTTGGCTATTTTTTAGAGACAGGGTTTCATTCTTGCTTAGGCTGGTCTTAAACTGCTGAGCTCAAGCAGTCCATCTGCCTCGGCCTCTCAACAGCGCTAGGATTATAGGCATGAGCCATTGTGCTGGCCTTACTGGTTGAGCACGGTGGCTCACACCTGTAATCCTAACACTGAGAGGCCAAGGTGGGTGAACTGCTTATGCTCAGAGTTCGAGACCAGCCTGGCAAAGAGTAAGATCCCATGTCTACTAAAAACAGAAAAACTAGCGAGGTATGGTCATGGGTACCTGTAGTCCCAGGTACTTAGGAGGCTAAGGCAAGAGTATCACTTGAGCCCAAGAATTTGAGGTTGCTGAGAGGTATGATGACACCATAGTATTCTACCCAGGGTGACTGAGTGAGACTCTGTCTCAAAAATTAAAAAAATAAAAAAATAAAAATATATGGGGTGGCACCTGTGGCTCAAAGGAATAAGGCGCCAGGAATAGGGGCGTACACCAGCAGCTCCAGGAGCCAGGAATAGGGGCACACACCAGCAGCTCCAGGAGCCAGGAATAGGGGCACACACCAGCAGCTCCAGGAGCCAGGAATAAGGGCGCACACCAGCAGCTCCAGCTATTCAGGAGCCTGAGGCAGGAGCATCACTTGACCTTGGGAGTTTAAAGTTGCAGTGAGCTATGATGACGTGCCACTGTTCTCCAGCATGAATGACAGAGCGGGACTCTGTCTCAAAAAGAAAAAAAAAAGTCTTAAAGTCACTGGGCTAAGGTTCTGTAGAGAAGTTTTGGGCATGAGAAATGGACAACTAATGCAGGAAGGAGCGCAGATGAGAAGAAGGCAGGCAAGGCCCACTCTGAGTCACTCTGCTCAACACGTGCTGCTATCACAGGGCGGGTCATTCAAGCACAAGAGACCCAGTAGCTCCCCGTCAGCATAATGGGAAAGCACGAGAAGATGACCCACAGTTCTTTCCTAAGCTAGAATCTGTGATCATTAATGAAGAAAAAAGCACATCACTTTTTTAGAAAAAAAAGAGCATCAAAGAGTAGAAATACTTAGAAGTTGACTTGTAAATGGTATTAAATAAATTACTAAAATTAAAAGTTAAAGAGGAAATATAAACAAAAAATCATATTCACTTCACTTAATTCTTCATCCAGGTTTTCATAAAGTGAATGGTTGATATAAAAGATTAACCCCCTCTCATATTTCTGGGACATATCCTCTACCGTCCAGTCCACACGGGCCAGAACTTCAGCCAAAGACAATCCAGACATCTTATAGTATGGCAAGGTGAGGTGGGAATGCTGGGTGTCAAGCCTAGAGGGAAGGAAATTTAAAAAACTCTCAAATTCGCAATTTTTATGCCTGGGTATCGAACACATTTCATGAAAAAACAGATCACACTTTCTAAAGGACAGAAATCTCATTGCTGAGAGTAATGGGAATAAGTTCCTAAGTTTTATTTTATAAAATGATTCAAATGAATGCAATTCTTTGCTTGCTCCCAATAAAAATAGCAAAACAATAATTTAGTAAGTGAATTTTAATATTAACAATGTGCTTCTAAAATAGTGGTATTTATAGGCAGAAAAAGTCTGTTATATTAATTTATAATCGTTCACAAAAGTCAACTAAGTCTTCAAAACTTACAAAAAAAATTGTAAACATTATTCTTAAAAATAAAAGCACTATTCATCCTAGTGTTCCCTTCTTCTTCTTTTTTTTTTTTTTAGTTTTGGCCAGGGCCAGGTTTGAACCTGCCACCTCTGGTATATGGAGCCTGCACCCTACTTCTTTGAGCCAAAGGCATCGCCCCCCAGTGTTCCCTTCTGACATCAACAGAAGCATTGACTGCTAACATTAAAACTGTAGACTGTGGGTCTTGCGCTCCTTAAACCCTGCTTGGGCCATTCTCTTTGACTGTTCTGCCTGTCTCATGGGGACACTAGCTTTCATTTTGTTATTGCCATCTTTGAGCGAGCATCATATTACAAACTGCTACTGCAATTCAACTTTAAAAAGTAACACATAGATATCATTAAAAAAATAAAATAAAATTGCAGACTGTCCACTGACACCTCTCTTGTACTCTAACAGACAATAAACTAGTAATACAGCTGTCTTGGAGATTTTCACTGGTTATGGGCCTAAAAATCCTTTTAATTCATAAACTAAGTAGTGGGATACTCACGAACCTAAAATTTGCTACTCATCTACTAAATTATGACTCCTTGAAGGCAGGGAATGGGTTGTACTCATTTCTGTATCTCTAAGCCTAGACTAGTACCTACCACACAGTATGTATGTGCTTAATAAATGCCTGTGGAAGAAGAGGATACAAGAACCACCCCCTCTCCTGCATTACATCATCTATTAGGTAAGTACCAGAGATGGAATAACTAATCAGTACACCCAAACTTCAAGATGGCTTTTGTAATGTGGTTCCAAGAGGCGTCAACAACCTGCTGTAACAGTCCCCAAGGTGCGCACAGCTTTCCCTAAATGCTTCCAGAAGCTCTGCTTTCTCTCCGGGTTCCAGCTGACTGGCATCCATCAGGGCAGCTCTCACCAACAGATGAGCCTCGCTGAGAAGATGAATGCAGCTCTGGGTCTTGGCCGTCTTATAGGTATTGCTATAGTCTACCTAAAACAGAAGAGAACACTAATGTTGCTGCAGAGAAACCCCCCAAAGCCCTCCCCGTTCTTAAGATTAGACATTTTGTTAGTAAAGTTAATATTTGGACATACTAAGCCCTAAGTGGTTATTTACTATTAGTAAATTAGAATAGGACTTTAAACTAGATTAAGTATTGTGTTAATGTCAAACTTACTGAAGCATATGGGTGTACTGTAGTTATGTAATAGATCATCCTGACTCTTAGAAAACACATGCTAATATTTGTTAGTGAAGTTAATGTTTGGACATACTAAGCCCTGAGTGGTTATTTACTATTCTGGTGGGCCTTAGCTGAAGTGCTTTTTTCCAGCATCGCTGGGTCCGTTTAATACATACATAACTGTAAACACAACCTTGTTAAACACCTCTGATCATTAGTGAAGGTCCAAATAACACTGTTATATTAATAATATTGTTAATTTTGCAATAAATTGACCCCAATTTGATGACTAATGAAATATTTGAAATGCTTAAACTGTTTTTTAAAGTTCCATGATTTAACTCTTTCTCAAATACAGACTGAGTATCTCTCCCAAATAGTATCTATCTATTTGGTTTCAGTTGTTGAGTTTAGCTTCTACTCTATCAATCTGCATAACTCACAGTGGCTCACAAACATTACCACCAGCTAATCTGACTCAATCAGCATATTCAGATTCCTGTAGCCAAATCATGGAAGTCTAGGACTTAAGAGAGAATAAAAAGACAGGGCAAAGGTGATACAGTTATCAGCATTAAAATGCCAGGTACAAATCAGGCTACACCTTGAGGTGCCTGGGCTCAAGCCCAGCATTGGCCAAAAAAAAAAAAAAAAATTTATTATCACCCATGAGGGGTGTATGAATATCCTGTGCCTCCAGATGTGCTACCCCCCCCCAAAAAAAAAAACCTCTACAATATTCTGTGAGAATACACAACCATTAAAAGAAAAAAAATCAAACAACCCCCCAATAAAGAACACTGCCAAAAAAAAAAGACAAAAGGGAAAATTGTATTTTTCAAAAGTATCAATGTCTTAAAAAGAAAGGCTATAGAAATATTACAGATTCAAGGAGGCTAAAGAGACATAACTACTCATTTAATTACTATTAAATTAAATGTAATTAATCCTTATTGGATCATTGAATCATTATTGGATCAACTGACAAAATTAGAATATGACTTTAAACTAGATTAAGTATTGTGCTAATGTTAAATTTACTGAAGCATATGGGTGTACTGTAGTTATGCAATAGATCATCCTGTATCCACATATCCAATTTATCTTCCAATGGATCGGGGAAAAAGGTAGGAACATTTGTGTGTGTGTGTTTAAACACATGAGACAAAAAAATAAATAAATTAATTAAAAAAACCCCAAAACCCAGAGAGAGGCAAACGTGGTAAAATACTGACTGGAGGTGAATCTGTGTGAGGAATAAAAGGTTTTGTTTATACTAATCTTATTCTTGCAATTTTCTTTAAAGTTTGAAATGTTTCAAAATAAAGAATGAAAATAATTTCCGAGGATGAGTAGGAAGCTGTTACTCTGACAACAGGAACAAGGATGCCCCCTCCAGAACCCTTCCCACGGGACAGTGCTGCGGTTGCTGTGTGATTGCCCTGGGACAATCTGCTAACATTCCAAGAAGACTGAGACAGGGATAAATAATCTATGCTTTCTCCTAGCTGCATTTCACGGTTCTCTTGCTAGGATCTGAAGACAAGGTAAAAAGCCATTTATGTGTATACTGGCTAACTGATCCTCTTAGGAGGGTGGGTATGACTGAGGGAATCTTATTTTAGGGAAGGGAATTTCTACCAGCTCCTCAAATGTCAGAAGCTATGAAAACAAGATAGAGGAGAAAGGTACACACTTCACTGGCAGAGCCTGGAAGGCGGTTCGCTGTGGCGTCCCGGATGCATGGTAATTAGAATCAATTTCTGATCATCAATTTCACCCTAAATATCTATAAATAAGAATCAAAAGTTTTTAAAAGTACCATCTCTTTGTACAGTTGCACTGGTGAGACTGTATTCACAATATATAAATTCCACCCAGCCTCAGCTACAGGAGGTATTTTGCTCTTAACACTGGTATCTTTTCTAGAACTAAAAGCAAAACAAAGGACAAGAAATGTAAGACATTAATAAATGACAGTTTTAAATGGTAAACAGTGGAAACCATAAAATAACTGTGAAATGATTTTCACCAGGTGTTTTCTTCAGTGATTAACTGTATACTCTACTTTTAGAAACCAGAAGTTCACAATACCGCGTAGGCCTATGGCATTTAACATTCTGTAACTGCCACATATTGATAAACCCGTTGCTTCCAATTCACGCCACAAGTATTTTTAAATGAGCAGTAAGTTCAAGGAACAGGCAAGACCCACTGAAAGGAAAAGAGCCTCAGCTGTAAGAGTCCCTGTGCTCAGGGCAAATCTCTAAGTCTGCTTAATGCATTATCTCATCTCTAAGAGATCCCTCTTAAGTGAATTCACTATGTGATCCATTTTCTTGGGTATGCAATGTTAACATTTCTGATCAAATGAATTTTCAAATTAGAAAGTTGTTTAAAATCATTAAAAAAAAAAATACTCCACACTGTACCCCAGAAGAGTATCAATGTACATAGTTAACACTCAATAAAAAAAAAAAAAAATACTCTACTTTTAGAACATCAAACGTGAAAGGCTACAAATTGCTTTTTCCTTTTGCCAGAAAGCCTTAAGAGTCAGCCAGTCGGTCTTAGACTACTCTGCGTATGCTTTAAGTGACCGGCCAACCCTGATTCCTGTTGGCAGAACAAAGTTCAGGCATAAGCAGTTTGAAAATGTAAAAACTTTAAAAATAAAAACCTATTTTGGACTTTTTGTTGGTGTTGTTGCCCAGGCTGGAGTGCAGTGTCATCAGCCTCGCTCACAACAACCTCACAGTCCTGGGCTCAAGCAATCCTCCTGCCTCAGTCTTCTGAGCAGCTGGGACTACAAGTCCCCACTCCAACATCTGGCTAGTTTTTTCTATTTTTAGTGGAGCGGGGGTATCACTTTTGCTCAGGCTGGTCTCAAAGTCCAAAGCTCAAAGGATCCTCTCCTGCCTCAGCCTCCCAGAGTGCTAGGATTACAGGCACATTCCACTATGCCTGGCCCCTACATTTGGACTTGGAATACAAGTCTCCCAAACAGATTGCTTTCTTGATTAAATTTTCCTTAGAGAAATGTTCAAAGTAGAACACATTTTCTACCTCTAAGTTCACAGTATGAAAACATCAAATAAAAGCAAAACTAGTTTAGAATGAAGCATTCTCTGCTCAACAATGTGAAAGCAGAAAACCTGAGTTAACAATCATCAAAATGCAATTTTATTTTAAGGATTATCAGCATATATCTATAGATTGTGAATGTACTTTATAGTAAGAAATGCATTATTTTCATTTGCAATACCAAAAAATAATCTTAGAACAAAAATGTAACTATTGAAAGATCAAAGGAAAATACAAGCCAGTCTTGTAGTTTGCATTGGCATTTTCAGCCCCATCTTTTCCATTAATTACATAGAAAATCATGTCCTTTAACATTTCATCTAAAATACTACCATGTTTCCCCAAAAATAAGGCCTACCCCCCCCCAATAAGCCCTAGCAGGAATTTCATGCATTTGTTAAATATAAGCCCTACCCTGATAATAAGACCTAGTGATGCATAGCCATGCCATGCATTTCAGCGCAGAGATAAGACATCCCCTGAAAATAGTGACTTCTTAAGAAAAAATAAATATAATACAATGTCTTATTTTCAGGGAAACATGGTACTGATTTTTACTGAAACTATGTTATAATTCATTTTCTTCTAAAAGGTCCAACATCAATTATTAAGAGTAATAAAGATATCATTAGAATCTTCCCTTCTTTCTCTAGAAAAACACCAGCATAGAAAAGCCATTGGCCATTTCAAGTTTTGGTTTTAAAAAAGATAAACACACATAAAATATACCAGTGACAATTCATTCCACAAACTCTGGCAGGAATACCAGGGTGTGAGAAGATGCTTACAGAAGCCTCCTCGGGGAGTCTCTTCTCTCTGGAATGGCTTCAGGTTCAGCCTTAGTCAAAAGTATAACGTGGTTTTTAAAGTGACAGATGGCTTTCAAGCCTATGAAAAGCTGTATTCTTAAAGCGCAGACATCCATACTGATAGGTGGGCAAGCCTAGCAAAGGAAAAAAATCACAAATTTAACCAAGGAATAAGAATGCACAAACTTCAATCTTTAAAAAACAGTCTGCTTCTTTGGCAAAATCTCTTGCTCCCTCCACAAGAGCTCCCCCGCCCCAAGAAAAAATCCAAACACTTATTCTTAACAGAGTAAGGAGTTATCTGAACCTATGTAACCAATGACCTATTTTATAGAGCTACTCAGTCAACAAACTCTGTATTTATTGATTGAATAAAAGCAGAAAGAGGGCCCCACAGCTGCAGAGACTCCAGAGGTCTGGAGTGGCTCCACAGACCCCTGTGGGAGGGCAGCCCTGGCTGGGAAGCAGCCATCTAGGGAAATCACCACCATCAGTGGGCTGGCTTAGGGGTATGCCCACGTGCGATTTCTAGGCAAAATCAGACGCTGTAATAGGACATTCTACTGCAGAGTACATAAAATGGTTTCTATGTGAATGGATATGTGCAAGAAATGCTTGTATGCTGGTCTGGATGGCCCTCAGGTGTGAAGAGTGCCTGAAATGGACGACAGGCTGGGGCATGTCAGGTAAACTGGAAGAGCCAGGCTCCTGCGTCTGTACTGGACCATTGATTCTAGTAGATTGGACCAGAAAGATCATGAACAGCTCTTTCTGGGAGCTTACAAACTGCTCCACCGGCCCCTGCCCTCTCACCATTAACCCTGTTTGGATTCTGAGGCCATCTTCATTGTCCCTTTGTCCAAAGTAACTGGGGAAATGCCTCCATCTAAGGTTAAAGTGGCTGTGGCTAGTGCTAAGGAGCCAGAATTTCAGAGGGAAGGGAGATAATGACCACGTGTTCTTTTGACCAGACTCTGAGGTTGTGAAACCTTTCTCAGACACCACAACTCCCAATGCCTGAGTCAGCAAGAGAGCTAAATGTGTGGTGTTCACGTGGTAACCAGGATTTCAGGGAAGGGGGAGCCACAAGGTGCTATCATCACTGTCCTTCCCTCTCCCACCTCTACCAGCCTCAGGGCAGCACGTCCCAGCAGCTGCCCTCCTCTCTTACTGCTCACTCCCAACTTTTCCTAGTTCCTTCCCTCTGGTTTTATGAGACTCTGAGAAGATAGGCAATTATGATTTTCAAATGCAGATTGATCCTACCTCAATCTATCATTTAACCTAAAGTGCACCATCACTCCCTACACGAGCCTGGGCCTTTCCAAGGGTTAAAAAAGGCAAGGTACAGGAAGCAGAGAAGAAATAAAGGATGGAAGCTTTCTGTAATCTTTGTCACCTTTCCATTTCTACCAGAGAAATCACTCCCTTGCTCCTTTGTAAAAATAATCTCTTATATAGGCTGTGTGTGTTACCTTTTACACACAAAGGCAGGGAAATCTGGTTTCAGAAGGCAGGCAGTTAGCCTGGTCAGCAACAGAAAACTACAGCCAGGCCGTGGCAAAAAAGGAGTCACTGAGAACTCCAAAGACCACGCTTTCCATGAAAACGCGTTGTGGGTGACAGTGACCGGGAGAGTGCCTCAGCCACACCAGACACTCCACAGGGAATGGCTTGCTAACATAATCATCACTGTTGAAGGCTTATTCTTCCAGAAAAAGTCGTTCTAGGTTCTAGGTAGACAGAAACCAACTTTTGAAATATCATGATTTAGGGGTTTCTTGTGGCATGCATATTCATAACGAACAGCCATTCCAATGGGTATCACAAATGTGAAACAGCATAGATGCATATTATGCAGTATCATCACTGTATTTCTCAGAACAGAAATTCAAGGTCAGAAAATATAGAATTTCATCATAAAAGTGCCTACATTTATTTTGTGGCAAGAGCTTTTCAGATGCTGAGCACCTTACTTCTAACTAAAAATGAGGTTATTGATGTAGCACATCCATTAATTCAGATTAAGTACGGAAAGTTGTTGAAGGCTTATAAAATGACAGAAGAATTACAGGCATATCTAATAATAGTAGAAATAAATCATTTAAAATGCACTTTATTCAATTTCGTGCTCTTGAATATATTGATTGCTGTACTGTTTTCACAGCTCTGTAAAATTGCTACCAGTATTTGTGTTTAAAAAAAAAACACAGTATACCACAGTTTTGAACTGCTCTCTCTAAATTTATACTATATATATATGCTCTATCAAACTATAAAAACTATGTACTGAACCAATTCTGAGTGAAAGACTTTCAAGGAATCTTAAAAATGGTTTTAGTATTTACACTCAATAGTTGCAATTCAATACGTAAGATAACCTTAAGACCTTTAGTCCTTGCCAAGCTTAGGCCTAAGAGCAAATTGTAGGCCTGAGAGCATTCACATTCCTTTTGGATCTTAAGTTCTCACTGTGTTATAAGCCACTTCTGACCTTCAGGGTGGTATCCATGTACGGGTCTTCCTCACGAGCTGCCGCCGCGCTGCACCGCACCGTGAAACACTGCAGGTTGTTGCTAAGGAAGAAGACAGAGGCCGCTGAGCCCAGTGGAGGCCAACACGCTCACACTGGGGCAGGGTGGGGGGTGGGGGAAGGCATGGGGCAGGAGGTGGGAGAGGACCCAAGCGCCTGTCAAACGTTGCCAAGTTAAACTGCTTCTCCACAAGACAGCGTCTCAGAATCCATCTGATGTATTTATAAAAAAACCCATGTAACTGGTCCCCACCTTTCTCCAGTGAGATCAGAATCTCTAGATATGTGTTACTTCTACAGAGTTCCATGTATAACTCTGATGTATACCCCTAGTAAGTCATGTCCTCAATTTACAAATAAAATGATGCCCCCTGGATCGGCCGGCCCAAGGCACAGATGGCTTACTATCCAAACCAAGATTAGAGCCTGTTTCCTGACTGCTATTCTGCCTCACCCATCTCAGGATGAAATTCATCTTGGATCACACAAGGCAACAGACTCAGATGGTGCAAACCACAAATCCAGTGGTAGACCTGGAAATGAAAAGCAACTAAAGGAACGTGAGGATTACTGATGCCAGCAGAATGTTTCACAGATCAGAACGTGGAAGGTTCATGACTGTCCACTGGCCCCTGGAGAGCAGTGCCGGTTATACACATGTCCCCCATCTCCTGAATCCTCACACTCCTCTCCCTCTTTCCACAACCCCAGGCTGCTTCTGCACAGTAAGTGCCTGGTTATCATCTGTTGTTATCTAAGTCAACACTCCAATATTGAGATTTAATTAAAAACAGTTAATGAACTTGGAAATTGCTGCAAAACTTATTTTGTACTTATAGGGGTACAGGTGAATCTTTCTAAGAGTAGAATGTGAACGTTTTAAAGCAATAACTGAGAAAATGACATGAAGGCTGTGTTGACCAGTTTGATGGAAGTAGTTCAGAATGCATGAGAAAACCCCACACTGTACCCCAGAAGTGCATTAATGTACATAGTTAACATTCAATTAAAAAAAATTAAAAAAAAAAAAAAAAAAACAAAGTATAGAAATCTTCCAAACCACAAGCCACATTGTACCCATACCTTTAACCTACAGGATTGTGAGATAATAAATGGATATTGTGGCCAGGCATGGTGGCTCATGTCTGTAATCCCAGCACTCTGGGAGGCCAAGGTGGACAGATTGCCTGAGTTCACAAGTTCAAGAGCAGCCTGAGCAAGA